>PVJI01013098.1:0-49007 GCA_004026765.1 Micronycteris hirsuta | reverse complement strand
GATTTGAAATATCTCTCTCCAGCCCCTTCTTGCTTGGAAGGTCTCCTTTGAGAAATCCACTGACAGTCTTATGGGGATTCCTTTGTAGGTAACTGTCTCCTTTTCTCTTGCTGCTTGTAAGATTCTTTCCTTATTCTTGACCTTGGGTAATGTAATTATGATGTGCCTTGGTGTGTTCCTCTTTGGGTCCCGCTTCTTTAGGGTTCTCTGAGCTTCTTGGATTTCCAGGAAGCCTATTTCCTTTGCCAGATCTGGGAAGTTTTCCTTCATTATCTGTTCAAAAATATGTTCAATTTCTTGGTGTTCCTCTTGTCCTTCTGGCAGCCCTATGATCTGGATGTTGGGTCATTTACAAATGTCTTTGAGATTCCTGAGACCCTCATTTTTTTGAATTCTTGTTTCTTCCTTCTGGTCCACCCCATTGGTTTGAGATCCAACTTTTTTTTTTCCCTGTTGGTTCCCTGTAAATCTTCCTCCATTATCCTTATCATATTCTTCATTTGTTCAGTTATTTGAGTCCACCTTTCTTCCAGTTTTGTTAGCATTTTGATTATAAGCATTTTAAACTGAGCACCTGATAGGTTGACTATGTCGTCATCCGTTAGTTATAATTTGTTCTGATCTTTCATTTTGGCCATTTTCATTCTTTTTATCTCGGTGCACTTGTTGGCTCACGGTGCTGGCAACCTGGGTCATTTTTTGGGTGACATTGCCTCTGGGGGCGGGGCCTGGGAGGAAGCAATGGCGATCGCTGATCACTGTGGGCTCCCATCACTCCTCTGCTCCCCAGTTCCCCACCGCCTTTTCCGCCAGACTCGGTTCTGCTGGCTCAGCCCTGGCCTCTCCCCGGCAGCGTCGCTGGCTTGCGGAATTCCCCTGTTGTTCGAAGTCGCGCCCTGTTCTGGCGCTGGCGGTGTGAGCCCCTCCGTGAGAGCTGCCTCTCACTCTGTTCCTCCGCTTGGTTCTGCCCCGCTTACCAGCCTGAATGTTTGTCCTCTCCAACCTCCTGGGTGTCGGACTTCCCTTCGGTTCCTTTCTGTCCATTCTGGTTGTTTAATTTTTCGCTACTGCGTTTGTTGTTTAGACTCTCTGGATGTGTGGGCGGCGAGTGTGTCCACCTACGCCGCCATCTTGGCAGAAGTCTGATTTGCAGGCTCTTTAAGAAACTTGATTGTTTTTTATTATGCCTACTGGTACCAAGGGACTGGGTGATGTTAGATTGCTAGTTCATCTTTTTTTTTTAAATCCTCACCCAAGGATATATTCACTGATTTCAGAGAAAGAGGAAGGGAGAGGAGAGAGAGAGAGAGAAAGAGAGAGAGAGAGAGAGAGGAAGAGAGAGAGAAACATCAATCAATTGCCTCCCCTGTGTGTCCTAAATGGGGACCGAACTCACAACCTAGACATGTGCCCTGACCAGGAGTCAAACCCATGACCTGTCAGCTTATGGGACAATGCTCCAACCAAATGAGCCACACCGCCTAGGGTAGATTTCTAGTTCATCTTAAAGGAATAAGTCCTGACTGAGACTTAGAAGGTTTATGTCATCCTCCAGATCACTATGTCTTTTATGGTTGTGAAGTGCTTCAGTCCCTTCCCTTCACCACGTTAACACAAATTCTATTGTAAGCAGAGGGGCAGTTAGCAGGAGCTGTAGGAAACATCTTCTATAAATGTAAACCTTCCCCTCAATTCAGGGCCTTCGTCTTCAGGGCTCTTATCTGGTAGCCACTTTTTTCTTGTGATTTCTCAATATATTAGATGGTATAACTCACATAATATGTGGGGTGGGGAGAGGGAGAGTGGAGCTGCTTTGAGGATGGACTGGACCAAGAGTTTGAAGTATCACAATGACTGACCGATCTTTCTTTTTTCTCTTTCTCTCTCTCTCTTTTTCAATGTTTATTTGATCCTTTCCTACAAGTTGTTTTCTCTTAACATGGTAAAGGGAAGTTTAGACTTAAATAATCCAAGGTTAGTTACCACAGAGGAAAGAGAGGACCTCTTTGTCTGGCCTTCAGTCCTTCCCTCTCCCCTTCAGTATATAAACATATCAGGGAAGGACTCTCATTGGTCTGTTTGAGTCATACGACTGTGCCCTGGGCCAATCAAGGATCATGTGGCTAATCCTTTAGTCCAGAGATCTAGGTATTTCATAAGAAGGGAGAGGAGTCAGAGGACCATAATGGGAAGACAAGCAGCAGCCTTTACTTGGTGAAAAAAATGACAATAGAAAGAAACATTCACCTTTGTTGTTTAAGATTTTACTGCTCTCTTGCAGATTCCTTTTTCTCCTAAAGGAACAGACAAAAAATACAGGATTCTGCCTAATTAAATGACTGGGGAAAGCTAACAGTTTCAAGAGTGGAAATGCTGTCCAAATATACCTTTCTCTGAATACCTTTCTCTTCCAGTCATCCACTCTGACTTTTAAATAAAATTGACTAGCCTCTCTATATGGGAAAACAGAGAAAAGATTTTCCCCCATTATATTCGATTGTCATACTCTTCTTTCTTAAGGGGATACTGCAATGAAACATGTATTGACTTCAGAGCATAGAATCACCCCAGGTGTCTGAATGGGAAGTTGCAGGGTTATAATCTTGCTGCCATGAATAATGAGATGGAATGACCCTCTTTTAAACTGATTCCTGGTTCACTTTTGATGAGGACAAGTCCACCCTGATTTCTCTGGCCTGGTTACTTGGATTGTAGGTGGTAGAGTGGTTTAAGCAGATAATAGAATAGCAATACGACAGTCCCTAAGCCAGGGTAGGCCAGTGCTATCCTTATAAAGTGACTGAAGGCTTCAGGACTTGAAGGCAAAAAAGATTAAAAAATATATATATATTTTATTTATTATGCTATTACAGTTGTCCCATTTCCCCCCCTTTATTTCCCTCTGCCCTGCACACCCCTCCCACCCACATCCCCCTGCCTTTTGTTTGTGTCCATGGGTCATACATATAAGTTCTTTGGCTTCTACATTTCCTATACTATTCTTAACCTCCCCCTGTCTGTTTTCTACCTACCATTTATGCTACTAATTCCCTGTACCTTTTTCCCTTCTGTACCCCTTTCCCCTCTGTACCCCTCCCACTCCCCTGTTGATAACCCTCCATGTGATCTCCATTTCTGTGGTTCTGTTCCTGTTCTAGTTGTTTGCTTTTGTTTTTGTTTTAGGTGTGGTTGTTAACAACTGTGAGTTTGCTGTCATTTTACTGTTCATATTTTTTTATCTTATTTTTCTTAGATAAATCCCTTTAATATTTCATATAATAAGGGCTTGGTGATGATGACCTCCTTGAACTTGACCTTATCTGAGAAGCACCTTATCTGCCCTTCCATTCTAAATGAAAACTTTGCTGGATGGAGTAATCTTGAATGTAGGTCCTTGCCTTTCATGACTTGGAATACTTCTTTCCATGAAGGCACTAAGTTTTACTCATAATTTTTTACTTGTATTTTTTTTTGAGTCACACCTGATTGTCCTCCCGTATTTATAAGAAATGCAGAGATTTAACTGTTCTATGTTTACAGTGCCGTTAAAGATGCCCACGTGAGTATCACAATCAATAAAACTTATTACACCTCACACAAAACATTGGAAAAGACTTAATTAGAGTTGGTCCTATGTTCCTTTGAACAAACTTTTACTGAGATAAAGATCACAGGGAGGACAGTTGACAATGATCTCCAGGGTTGGTATAAAAATGAGCACTGCTTTTACTCTTTGGCTTTCCTTGATGGTGTGAGCCTTAACATGTACGACCCCTGGGGCCGCAGGAGAATGTGCGCCTCGGATCTCTGGCTGCAGAGAGCACACTGGCTCCTGGCCCCAGCTGCGGTGCCCTGAAACCCGCCGATGCCCTGTTGCCAACACTGTGCTTCCCTGGGCTGCTCCCCACCAGCTGAGGTGGCAGGGGTACTAAGGAGGCCCCTCCCTGAGAGACAGCATGGCCTTGCTGAGCTTTTCTCAGAACTACGTCCTAGTCTAAGACCCTTCACCCACCCTCCTTCCTTTCCTCTCTTCTTCACCTGGGCTCATACCTGCCGTAGTCTGAGGGCGCTCCCAGCCTCTCCTAAGTCCTTCCCCTTTTCATCTTGCAGGTTCTTTTCTTCCTTCCTTCCTTTCTTTCTCTCTCTTTCTCCCTCCCTCCCTCCCTCCTCCCTCCCTTCCTCCCTTCCTTCCTTCTTTCCTTCCTAATGGGAATTTATTATTAAAAATTGTACAAACTGACCTTTTTATTACTTATTAGTTATCATAAAATTTTAAAAACAATTTGTTTTTCCCTCTAAAAACATGTGTTTGGTCTTTCCAATCTTCCCTGGCAGTGCGTTTTGATGGTATAGAAGGTGGTTTCCCTTATTAAATTCATTTCTTATAAATTCTGGTTAAAAAATATATATATACATAAGTTTGCCATTTAAACATGTTTAAGTGCAGAATTCAGTGGCATTAATAATACTCACAAAGCTGTATAACCCTCACTGCTATTTTCAATTTTTTTTATCATCCCAAAAAGAAAATGATTTACTCATTATGCAGTGTTTCCCATCTGAATACATTTGTTACTATTTGATTCTGACTTGGCATCTACTTCTTGGAGGACCTTGACTAATAATTTGCATTTCACCTTCATAACTGTTTTTCAGGCAGATACTGCGTTTGATCCCAGAGAGGAAACTGAGGCTCAGAGAGGTTGAGGGAAGTGTAACTAACTCAGGCGTCAGGGAAACTTCGCTGACACGCACTTCCTCTGTAAGGCACATTAGTCTTCTTGTGCTTAGGAACACCGAACAGCACTTCAGCGAGAGGCGTGGGGGCTATTTTTAAACACTGAAATCACCAACAAAGGTGCCAGAAAATGAGGCACTAAATAGACCGCAAAAAGGTCCCGTGTCTCCAGTATGAGAGCTGAATCAAGAAACAACATCTCTTTGTCTGACCTCATGTCGGACGTGTACCTCGGGCACCTCAAAATTTTTTCTGCTCTGAGCATGTCTGTGAAAGCACCACAAGTACTGATTTGGGGGTTACAAGTAAATTTAGTGGGAAGGCAAAAGTTTCGGTGAGATATTGAGGAGCTTTTTTAGGCTATGGTTGCACCGATGGTTAAGGTCACAGGATCTGGAGTCAGACAGACCTGGACTCATGCCTGGTGGTGTGACATTGAGCCAGACACTTAAATTTTCTGTGCCTCAGTTTTTCTCGTCTGTAACATGGGGATAATAGTAGTTGCTACCACGTGGATTGGTTTTAAGGATTAAATGCCATGGTATTTATAAAGGATTTAGTTTAATGTCTGAAAATGCATTCAGTGCTTGGTAAAATCAATTATTGATTTTCTTATCTCATTGGATTGATCAAATGTATGGACTTAGGGAACCATTAAATCACAGGGGGGCCACCATCAGATTCAGGACCTAAAGAATGACTCAGAGAGGAAAGAGATCACATAGCCTGGGACATTTGGGGAAGGCTTTTCTGGGGAGGAAGCACTTGGTACGGTTTTGAGGGATAGCTGAGATTTTCCTGCAGGGCAGAGGAGGCCAGCGAATGTTAATGGCATGAACAGAGGCATGGTGGTGGGGACATGGCAGAGAATGGCCTGTGCATTATGCAGGACGAGGAAGGGAATATGCTGAGCAGGGGGGTTGGGACACTGTTAGGCAGAGACCCAAAGGCCATTCATTAGGCAGAAGCAGGAGACCTGCTCCTGGAGGAAATGAGATGCTCTTGAGTCGCGTGAAGCACCACGAGGAAAACTCACAAGTCATTTCCTTTGACCTAGATGTAGAGAGTGATTTCCATCTTTTCAGAACTGGAAGAGGGTGGTTCTTAAAATGCCCTAGTTTTTGAAGTCTGGATAGTTTGGATAGGAGTGACCAGCATATTTCAGAGGGATGACTCAGCTATGTTAAGGATTTCTTTTCTTCTCTCGCCTGAAACACTGCGGTTTCACGCTGCAGGCTTAGGAGGAGGTTGAGAAATAGGCTCGTAACATGAATCACATGTTCAAGGCCACCGTCTACTGTGAAGACACTCCCGCTCAAGGCTGTTCTTGAGCCCTGGGTGCGCTCCTGCTCCTGCTGAGTTTGTGAGCCACCTCTAGTGCCCAGGATTCTCACACAGGTATTACTCAAAGCATTGGCTCTGCATCCATCAGCCCCTTTATAGGGATTCTGCTTCCTTCTTGGCTGCTTACTGAACACCGGGGGCGTCTGTCAGGGTTGCTGGAACAGACTTCTGGTTCCTTTGTTCACTTCATGTACAAAGAATCCTTTTTCATGGTGGCTCACACTCCCCTTCAAGTTTCACATAGTGTCATCTGTCACTGAGAAAGGCCGGTGTGCATACAGCTTTTATTTTCTTAATTTTTATTTTTAGAGGTTCGTTTCCTTCAGGTCAGCGAGTACAAATCCGAGGAGTGAATGCCTCCTATACATCACTTATACTCACTTCTCCCAGAACTGGGCATGGGAAGCCTGAAAAGGAAGCGGGGAGACTGTTGAGTTCTCTGTCTCTCCCAGGACTAGCTTGAGGGAGCCCATGAAGCAGTGCTGGGCCAGTACCTGCTCGGTCTGCACCAGGCGCTCTGCTGGTGCAGGGGAGGTGGAGGCCCGCAAGTCGTGATTTACGTCCTGAGCTCACAGGTGTGCCATGGAGAAGTGTGAACCGTCTAAATAAATAATCGCAGTGGTGGACGGGAAGTGCTTCACGGAAGGAGTGGAGCAGAGCCGGAAGCCCCTCCCCTGCTCCTTTGATACATTATTATTCTTGCAATTCTTTTGCCATGGCCGTGTTACAAAAACACATTTTATTCATTTTTTCTTTAGCACACATTTTTATTCATAATGATTACAGCATTATTTTTTTTAAAGATTTTATTTATTTATTTTCAGAGAGAGGAGAAGGGAGGGAAAAAAAGCAGTGTATGGTTGCCTCTCACATGGCCCTCACTGGGGACCTGGCCCGCAACCCAGGCATGTGCCCTGACTGGGGATTGAACTGGGACCCTTTGGTTTCCAGCCCGCACTCAATCCACTGAGCTACACCAGCTGGGGCTGATTACAGCATTATTTTTATATTAACTAGAAATGTACTCATTTGTCAGTGGTTTACCATTTTTTCTTTTTTGCCAAATTTCCCCTCAAACTTAGTGAGGTATAACTGACAACTACATAATATATTTATGGCCTACAACGTGATGTTTTGATACACATATACATCGTGAAACATGGTTTTGTTTCGGTAAATGTAGCTGAGCATGCCTCCATTTTTTATACCCTAGCAATCATAAGCTGGAAAACATCTGTTTTCTTCACTCTGTTCTTTCAGCATTGAGAAGTATGCATGAAATTTAGGTTGTCCTAGAACTTCCCTCATTAATAATGATTTTGTGAATTTGGACAGAACTTTATCTCCTGCCGCCCAGGTCACCTTTTCTCATGACGGTGCGGTGCGAGTGACTAGACTGACATGATCCCCGTTTGGGGAGGGGTGAGATAAGCCTGGGTCGGTGGGTCTCTAGCCAGTGCTCTGCATACAGGCCTGGAAAGAGGGTTGATGAGAATTTGTTAAAAGTCTCACATGTGTCTCCCAGGAGAAAGAACTCCTGAGAAGCCAAGCTTGGGGATCAGAACAACCAGGTTGGAATTTCTCTTCTGACTCTCGGCAGCTCTATAGCATGTGGGTTATTGCCCAGCTTTTCTAAGATTGTGTTTTCTTATCTATAAGTACATTAAAGACACCTCCTCTTTACATTCACTTTGAGGAATAACTGTCGTAAGTAATGCAGATATTTAATACAATGGCAGGGCATAGTAAACACTCAATTAACAGGAGTTCCTCTTAGCCTTGCTTAGGAAATGTAGGTCTTCTGATTCCTGGTTCAGTGTCTCCTCCTCCGAACCCTGTCCCCTTTCTTTCTTTTATTTTGATTGTCACTGTAACATGGAGAAGGCTTTCATGACTGCAGGGCAGGGAGACGGGGTGGGGGAGAGCTTTGGTTTGGGGTTGCCATTTTTCACCAGGCAACAGAAGCTGGTGATGGTGAGAATGAGCTGATCTAGTGTTTGTGGTATGGTGTTGGCCAAGTTGCAGCCTCTCTGAGCTTCGGTGTGTTCAGGAGGGATAGTGCCTTTCTCACAGGGTTTTGTAAGGGTTAAACATGATAGAGACTAGAAAGGGCTGGGTGCCTGGCTAGGCACATTCTATGTGCTCAAGGATAACTAGCTGTGATATTAGTATTTCTACCAATACCATCATTTCTTAACCTCTATTTACCTTTCCGTGACTCCATGGGAAGACAAGGCTAATTTCCTTTTTAGGCTTATATAATACAGGGAGCAAGATTTGGGCCAGTTCTCATGGGTGACAATAAGAGAGCGCCATCCAGAATTTCATATTCAGATATGTAGGGCTGTCCTGTGGTGTGTCCTGCCCTCTCCTCCCCAGAGGACCTGTTAGTGCCACCTCTGTCCCTTCTCATCCTGGGGGCCCAGTAAGGCCCTCCCTCCTGGGCATGAATGTTATCCTAAAACATAAATAAATAAATAAATAACACCATTAAATTCTTCTGTCCTGTGGCATTTTCACCCCCTGCCAGGTGCTACCTGGCATGTGGCTTTGATTGACAAGCTTACTAATCCATTATAATCATATTTTCATAATTAGTCCCTGCGAGGCCCGGCTGGCTGCTCTCGCCCAGGTAAACTCCTGCCTGCTGCTGAGCGTTTCCACCAACTGTCACCTCCCCAGGAGGGAGCTGTCGGTTTGGCACCCACAGCTGTTCCTTGGAATCGCTTTTGTATTCTTCCCCGTGTTCCCTTTTTGGTGCTGGGAGGCTAGGACTCCTTGCTTGATTAAAAGTTACAATTATTGACTGCTGACCTGAACAGATACCAAAAATGACTTTAGTTTTTCCATCTTGCTGATCACACACTGCCCATTCCTCTTCTGGGGTTTCTTCCCTTACCTCCTCCCTGCTCACCTCCTCCCCAAATCCCTGTGGCAAGGGCGAGGAGAAACTTCAAAGGTGTTTCTGAATAAAAGAACACACGGCGGGACATCAATTATTTACCAGACAAAGTTTGGGCAGGCACTGGGGCCCTTCCCTGTTTGTCTTGCTGAAGACGGCAAGAAGAGTGCTTTTGAAGGTTGCACTTTGTCTGCTCACACCGACCCCTTTGGCCACTAAGGGCTGGTGAGCCCTGGACCCTTCCCCTGCACTCTGGCCCTGTCCCGATTTGACACATGGTAGCCAGGGTGACTTGCTATTTGAGCTCTGGCCAAGGGGCCAGGCACTGTGCTTAGGGCTTTCTCTTCTTCCTCTTGTGTCCTTAGGAAGTAAATGCTAGCCTTTTCCTCCTTGTTATAGGTAGAAGAAAGAAGTCAGGTGACTTGCCCAGGGTCCCACAGCCACGGGCAGCAGGTCCGGCACTCGAGGTGGCTGAGCTTTCTACAGAGCTGGTGTTTGTGGCCGCCACTCCCACCCTGGGTAGAGTGCGAACTAGAGATACCAGGAATAGGCAGGACCACAGGGAGGTGGCAGTGTCTCTGAGGAGACCGGGATCTAGTGTTTATGGAGGAGCCGGCTTTGGGGACCAGGCAGGTTCTTAGTCTGTTCTTGGTAACTGCAAAAGGGGGGATGTGCTTTCTCGGAGCCCTGGATGGGACCACAGGAGGGTACTGCTGAAGGACTAGCCCAATCGTGGTTTCCGTCCCTGGGCTCGGGCACCAGGGCATCGAATCTGTCGTGCGGCCGTGTCCCTAGGCTCCTCATCCTGTGGCTCTCATATGCACAGGTATGCATGTGTATATACATACTTGTGTGTATGTATAAAACACATATATCTGTATATATGCACATAAGTGTACACACATATATATACGATTCTCTCTCTCTTCTCCTTAAGATGCTTTTGAGGACCTTCTGAGAAAAGAGACACTGAAATATTAAGGAACATCCCATCTCAAAGAGGCGATTTAAAGCTCCAGGTCATTTGTACTCCCGGGCCCCCAAGGACTGGTGGAGTCTGCTCCTTCGGTATTGTAGTTCCTGAAGCATTAAGGAGCCATATATGCAATGCCATCGTGGAATCACCATGAATAAAACATGTATTTCAAATAGGGGAGGGGGGCCTCTCACAGAGCCATGCTCCCCTTTCTGTCCAGAATGCTCTTCCCTCAGGTCTTTGTACAACTGGACCCTTCTAAATGGTTTTCCACTCAAATGCCACCTCTTCTGAGAGGCTTTCCTTAACCCCGAAACTAAAACCTTACCCACCCTGCAATCCTTACCCTATCGTCACCTGACGTCCCCTCATTTATTTCCTCATTCACCTTTCTTTTGTCCCCAGCACCCCCACTGCACACACTGGAAGGAAAACTCCACACAGTTCTCATCAGTTTCATTCCCTCCACCTGAAACAATACCTACACGTAGTAGGGACTTAGTACATATTTGCTGAGTGAATGAATGAATGGGTGCATGAATGTGCCCCCCCCCCATTGCGTTGCTAGATGACCAGCTGTCGCTGCCAGGGTTGCCATTTCACTTCCCCTCTGCCTCTGGGGGTGGAGCGGCGAGGCCCTTGGCTTTCCAGGAGACGCGGCCAGAATCCCGGAAAGCAGAAGCCTCCACGAGGCGGCTGTGAGTTAGGGGGACTGGCCTCTCAGCTGCAGCCTTGGCACCCCCGTGCCCGTGACAGGTGAGCCGGCGACTGCCGCAGTGATGCTCGGACTCTGTCCTGATTGGAAATTGTCCTCATGGACTCGAAGCAGCACTGTCACTGCTTGGTGTGTGAGAAACATCAAGGGAATCTTTTTTACTTTCCCTGCTTTTGTTTTTCCTCTGCTCCTGGTCAGGTTCCTAGTCCAGACTCTCAGCCGTAGTGCCTTCCAGAAGGTCTGAAGTCGCATTGCAAACTAAAACTTGACCCATTTGGCGCTAGTGTGAAAATCAGATGAAATCTCTGGGTGTAGATTACCTTTTCTTAAGTAATAGAGCAGAAATAATTCCTGCGCACCTCAGAGCTTACACGGCTACTCCATATTCATTATTGGATTGACTTCGTAGGAAAAACCCTGTGAAGCATGTAGTGATTTCTTTGTACCCCATCTGAAGGATTAGGACACAGATTCAGAGAGGATGACTTCTCCAGTGACAGGCAGCTAGACAGAGGCAGGGCTGGAATTGAAACCCTGGCAACAAGATCCCAGGACCAGTGTTCCCGTTGCCTTCTACAACTCAGTTGGCACATATAGTTTTAGATGTTGGCCTATAGGAAAATGAAGTTTTTGTAGCCTAATTCTGTAAGACATTTGAAAGACACAAGCAAATAATGAGAAAAGCAACATTTAGGGAGCTCCCCAAATGGGCTACTGCAGCAGCTTGTGTGTTCGTGTGCATGTGTGTGAGTATATGCGTGTGCGAGTGTGTGCATGGGTGCAGTGGAGGGGTGCTTCCAGGCGGGAGTGGAGGCCAACCATGGAGATAAGGTTTCAGATTCAGGAAACTGTAGTAGAAGTTTTCTTGGTACCATAATTCTCAATGGCCTCCAGCCTTAGACACCTTTGCCACTTCTCTCCTAAAATATTTTATACCAGTCTACTGCTAATTTTACAATAAAATTACATATGTGATAACTATCTTTGGGGACTGAACAGTCCACAGTTCCAATTATCTTAGCTGAAGTATCTCAATTATATAAAACAATTCCATTCACCCAAGGAAAACTCGTAGGTTCTATCTTTGGGGCGAGTGTTTTTTTCTTTTTGGTGAAAAGGTGGAGTGGTCCTTTTGTGTAAGGCATCATGTTAGGTGCTTGTAGGTGCAAGTATAAGTTAGGGACAGCACCTACCTTCAAGGAGATTGCAATCTGCCAGAGGATTAATAGAAGGAGATAAATAATGGCGATGCATGATAGAGTGAGTTGTTTCATAGGAAATTTGCAAGGACCGCCAGGGGTACAAGAGAGATATTGGCTTCACATCTGATGGGATTCTTGAAATGGGGCCCCCCAAAGGTATATTTACACAGTCAGATATGGGGAGAATATCCTAAGGTGAGAGAACTGAGTTAACAGGCAGGAAAGGCAACTGACTTATTCACAGAATAGTTGATTAGTCTGGTTGGAATTTAGACTATTCCTAGAGCAGTGTTTCTTACATTTTTTAAGCAACACCCCTCATAGTTCACCCATCCCACTCATGCGTATTCATCGGAATTCCATTCTTCCGCATGCGCACACGAGTAGCAGCTTTCCGATGTGATGTGGAGGACAACTAGTGGAGTGGAATACTGATCCCAGAAATTAACACCCTCCGATGGTGTTAATTGCAGCTTAGGGCCACCTAACTTTGTTCCCCTTACCTGTGTAGTGGATTCCAGTAAAAATGTCCACTCCTATGTATAAAGAGTCATTTATGGAATTGGTCATAATTAGCTCTTGAGATTTGAGGAAAGGATTTGCCTTTTTGGATCAGTTGCTGGTCCATTGCGGCATCCTTGGGAGCCATCAGCAGGCCACGGGCCGTACTTGCAGAAATAGCAGCTACAAGCAACGACAGATGATAGAACAACCGAGGCCAGATCGTAGAGACTCTTTCATGCCAGCATGAGGAGCTGTACTTAATTTGTACTTCCTTGCCATGGCAGGTATTGGGACAGAGCAGTAGAAATTTTTTTTTGAGGTTTCACTGGAAAAGGGAGAGGTTGGAGTGCAGGCACCTAGCTAAGAGAGAGGTGGCGCCCCGGGGAGTAGAAATGAAGGGGCAGGTGACAGAAAACTGGCAGAGACAGAATCAACCAACTTGGCAGGTTGAGTGGATGCTAAATGGTAGGGACGAGGGAGCAGAAAGCTTGGCCAGGGTGGCTGGGTTCTTATGGAAATGGTGCCACGCACGCAAGTGGACAGGTTCGGAGGAAGATCTCTTTTGCTAGGAAATACGGTGAATTCTCCTAAAAAAAAAAAAAAAAACAAAAACGGTTGCTGAGAAATTTAGAATTTAAAAAAGAATTCTAGAAGTTTCTAGGTAATATGTAGAAAGAATTTAAAAGCTCTTTTCACCTGGAAACAAGTTTTCCAACTAAACCTTGTCACCACATTTTGGTAAAACTGAAGGGAAAGCGTCGGAGAGACAAATAGTGCCTTTACTAAGATCGGCCGTGACTCCTATAGGTACCGAGAGTGTCGGAAGTCAAGACGGGTCTGGGAATCCTCCCTCCCGTCTCCGCTAACGCTCAGAGCAGGCTCACCTGTCTAATAGAACTGGCTGCCAAGTGACGAAAGAGCCCGTTGTTACCAGGGCCACATTCTCCCGACAGTATCACTCCGTCGCACAACTCCAGGGGGCACCATTTACTTGGGAAATTGTGAATGATGTCCCTTGGCTATGTGCAACATGTCAGCCTGGATTCCTGTGGTACTGCCTTTGTTTGGAATGGTAATAATTGGCTTTGGGCTTTTTGTGTGTGTTTAAAGTAAACACAAGAGTTCTGAGAGGACGGTGCTGTCAGGGCAGAATGAGAGCGCATGCCTCTGCTCCCCAGCGCTTTGTTCCACTCGCTTTCATTGTCCTCACTGTCTGGCATTGCACCTTCTCTGTGTATAGGCCCGCTGAACTCCTCAAGGGCAGGGAAGAATAAGTGAGTACGGAGGAGATGTTGCTTTGTTTTCTGCCTTGAGGACACAGCCAGAATGGCAGAGCGGGGGAGGAAAGGCCAGGTTTCCTCAAGTGGCAACTGTCTGAAAGCTCAAAGCTGTGTGCATGTGTCTGTGTTGGGTGTCACGTTCTGGTCTAGTAAAACTGGCTTCGTTCATAGAGACGGAGGGACCACTCCGATGGAAATGAAGACACGTCTCAGTTCCATGGGCTGAGTTTTGATGAAGACTGCTACCTAAAAGAACCATCTTTTAAGTTTCAAATGCCTTTGAGAGAGTTTACAATCCAGGCCTGACCAGTTGTCAATACCACAGCATGAATGACTGGATCCGACCTCCGTCTTCTCTGCTGGCCACCCGAGGGAAGGGTCTGGGGATGAGTTGGGTGGGCGGGTGGGTTGGAGCACATCCGTAGGGTTTTTGAATTGTCAGCAGAGAGTAGAAATGAGGGAGTTTGTGCTGGCAAAGAAGGGTGGGGCCTGGGAGACTAGGTGTTGAGCAAGCAAAGGTCATGTTGTCTACTTTATAATTAGAGAAGGGTTCTCCCTGGGGGGTAGGAAGTGCTGATGACCTCAGTGCTACTGGCCTACCTGACCCAAGCCTAATACCAGTTTACTTTCACAAACACCTTGAGGCTGTTTCCTGGGTAAAGCCACAGAAGTGCTGAAAATGTGCCCCCATTCGATAGTGAAAAGGGAAAGCCAAAGGAGATTCGTTTGCTCCTGAGGAGCTCTGAAAGACCCAAACCTGCCAAAGACTCACAGCTTAAAGGAAGTTGTGCCAAGTAGAGCTGGGGTAACCAGCTCCTGAGGATTTGTACAAATCCCCCGGCCACAGGGTTTTAGTCACCATTTCCTGCCCTGCATTTTGTGATAGGTCATGTAGTACTTGGTGTTTGACCAGTGGGAAATACAAGCAGCTGTGTCTGTGGAAGAGAAGAAAGTGTTCAAGGGGGACCAAGCATTTTTCTAGAATACATGACTCAAGAGAGGCACAAAGACTTGAACCAGGATGGGACATCTAGAAACTGATGTCTTGGTTGCCAAGTGGACCAGTCCTGGAAGTGAGATTGATGAGTTCTTTCTCTAGACTAGAGAAAATCGGGGGATGACCTGAGGAGAGATGAAGGTTTTATTTAAGCTTCATATCATGAGTTTAATAATTTCCCTCAGAAGTGAAATTCTGACTAAGTACCGATCAAGGGACTTACCCATGCTTGCCTCATTCCAGCATGGTGGTTTGTATTCCGAGATGGCTGATTTTATGTCTTGGCTGAGCCACATTGCCCAGATATTTGGTCAAACATTATTCTGGATATTTCTTTGAGGGTTTTTTTTTTTTTGATATGATTAACTTTTAGACCAGGAGACTCTGAGTGAAGCAGATGACCCTCCAGAACATGGGTGGGCCTCATCCAATAAGTTTAAGGCCTTAAAGAACAAAAGTGACCTCTCATAAGTAAGAAGGAATTCTGCCAGAAGATGGCCTTTGAACTTGAACTATACAATTGACTCTCCTTGGTCTTCAGGCACTGGCCTATCCTGAAGATTTGGGACTTGCCCATCTCGATAATCATGGAACCCAGTTCCTTAAAATAAGTCTCTCTCCTTCTATATATTCACACATCCTGTTGGTTCTGGCTTTCTGGAGCACCCCAATATGGGTCCTACTAGAGATTCTTTCTGTAACAGTTAGGATAGGCTGGGTTATATTGTGGTAACCAACAACTTCCAAAATCCAGTGACCTAACAACAAAAAAAGTTACTCACCTTTGTGGCACGTTCAGAGGAGGTCAGCTTGGGGGTTCTGCTCACTTGTGACCCAGGTGGACAGAGTCCTGTCTTGCCATGAAAGGACCACAATCTCCATGGCAATCTTTATGGCTGCCTTTTCAAGCTTCCACCTGAATGTGAAAACGATCACTTTCATCCATTTTTCTTTGGATAATGCCAGTCACATGGCCACCTTTCACTCCAAAAAGGCCTGGGTGACCCTGGCCAAGTGGCTCAGTTGGTTGGAGTGTTGTCCTGTACACCAAAAGTTTGCAGGTTTGATCCCTGGTCAGGTCACATAGCTGGTTGTGGGACTGATCCCCATTTGGGGTATGTACCAAAGGCAACCGATTGATTGATGTTTTTCTGTCACATCAATATTTCTTTCTCTCTCCCCATCTTCCCCCTTCCTCTTCTCTAAAATAAATAATAAAGAAGATACTCAGGTGAGGATTAAAAAAAAAAAAGGCCTGGGGAAGTACAGTGCCTCCGTATGCCCAGAAAGACAGAACTATTCTCCAGAATATCCCCAAATTTCTTCACTGACCTCTTCAGGGATTGTTATATATGTATCTGCACTGGCCTGAGGTTGGATGGGTGGAAACCTGGAACCTCTGGGTAGTTTTCCTGCCCGGGACAGAATTCAACATGAAGGGTAGTAAAGCTGAGAGGAGAGAAAGTAAATTCTTATATTCTGTTGGTGCAGGTCCCGGATCCAGATGTGACTGAAGCTACCTCTGAGCTTCTGAGTCACATACAAACATACAACCCACCTTTTTTTTGGTTTCTCGACCCAGTTCGCACTCGGTTTCTGTCGCTTGCAATCCCAAGTGTCCTCACTAACACGGCGATGATGTACAAAAACAAAGCCCTTCATTTCTGGATTCCCAGATGCTTGCTGTTCTGTGAGCGCCCACTGTACTCTTCCTATTTTAACACTGCCCCATTCCTTCTGCTCAAAATAGCTTCCTTTTTCTTCTTCCATCTAGTAGCACAAATCTTCCTTCTAATTCATTTGGTTACTGTGCCTCTACGAAGGACCCCTAATCTATGTCTCTCTCCTCTCCCCAGCCAAAAGCAATCCTTTCCTTTGATGTTTCTATAGTAATGAACTTGAACTTCTGTGGTAACATTTGTCATATTCTGTCTTGTACTAGCCAATGCTTATGGACAGCTGACTATGTACCAGGTGCTTTGTATTTCCTACAGAAATCAATTTTTTATTCCTCAAATAATCCTGTGGAGTAGGTACTGTTATTACCATTTTACACATTTAGAAAACCTGCAGTTTAGAAAACCGCAATTTAGGAAAACTGGGTGATTTACTTAAGATCCCACCCATACCTGGGAGTGGGCATTTGGAACCCAGGTGATGTGGCCCCAGAACTCAACACCTGTCATTTTTGCAGTTATCTGTAGACCAGGCTTGTCTCCTCCACGAGGCTGTATCTTGTCTGCTAGAAATCCTGCAATCAAATTGGGGATGACACCTAGCAAGTGCATCGGATCTTACAGCCTGCAGTTTGGGTGCTAACGTCACTTCCAGCTTCACCTTATGCTTCTTGTCCTTGTTTCACCTCTTTCCCGGTTTCTTCACTAACTTATTCCAAGTTTTATTTTACCTCATTGTAGCATTTGCAGTTTATAAAAGCCACCTTAATCCTTTTTAGGTTGGAAAATCATTAAATAAATGAGTGAATGAAAATAAAATGAAATACTGGATTATAGATTCCTTCAGAGTAAGGACCAACATGATTTATCTTGACATTTTCTGCAGCTCCTAGCTCTAGAACTCAGAAAACTGTACCTTGAATTTGTTTGCGGTGAAACCTCCAGATTCTGAAGATTAAGAAATAGCAGGCATGTCCTGTGGTTCTGTGGCGTGACTATGCCTAAAATCTCTACCTGGGGCTGGCAGGGTGTATTGGGATGGCTTCTGCCCTTTCCTGTACCAGAGAATAAAACAAGCCATTTTGCTGCAGCAGAAAAGAATTCACTTTGCCATCCTGCTTTCAGGAGAGCTGAATATTTTACCTTCAGTGACATTCTGTATTCCTTGTGGAGACTCAAGACGGTGACTGCAAACTATTTTTGAGTCTTTTCGTTCCCCAGGAAAAGCTAAGGTGCTGACTGGCAAGAAGGGCTGGAGGTGTCTTTTCTTACAGCCCTTCAGGTTTGTGACTTGTTGGTGTGAAGAGCTCGAATGCAGCTGTACCCTCCTCTGAGAATAATTTGGAATTTATTTAGCAGTTCTTCCCAGGGTGGCTGGACAGCAAGACAGAAAGATGAGTACAGGAAATACCTGACACAGTCTTGCAGTGTCTGCTTCTCTCAGAGCTTCCTCCACCTTTCCCTCTTCTCTCTGACATGATTCCACTGTTCTAGCACTTTCCAAAATCCCTCAGTCATTCAATTTTATCTAAAAACATTTTCTGAATGCCTGCTGTGTGCCAGGCATTGTGCTAGATCCCAGGGCAGCCAAGAGACATAGAAAAGCTGCTCTTATGGAGTAAATTTGTCATTTGGGGCATGCTTGTTGCTAGCATTTTGAGCACAGTTGGCTGACAGGGACCAGTAAACACAAAAATAGCAATACAGAGTAATTTGCATGGGGAATATTGACTTATTATGCGTGTATATCTCAGTGAAGAGAAAAGAATATGATGACCCATTTAAAAGTTGTTCTCTACATTTGTGTTTTAAAATACTCAACTTTTAAACAAACCACTCTCTCTATTTAGCCTTATGCAGAATAAAGTATATTAGAAAATGAATGAATGACTGACTGAAGTTCAGGTACAATTCTTGTCTATCTACAGGCGGGATGAATGGGGTGCATGACTTTGCGATTCTATATACAGCTCATCAAGGTCTCTTCCTTCTTGTCTGTTTTTTATTATGTTTCTGTCTCTCAATCCCAGTCTTTTCTCCACATGTCCTCCAAGATAGGTAAGTCCTTTCAGTATTTTCTCTTTGTTTGAGCTTCTTGTATGAAGGAATAGAGAACCGTCCATGTGAAGGATGAGGACTGTAGCAATGGGTTCCAGCCACCCGAGTGCCTCCTGGACTTCAGACCAGCAAAGGACGTTTCCTTTGGTATGGGTGGGGAGGAGCTAGAATGCAGTGTGGAAAACCACTTGTCCCCTTTGACCAAAATCCAAAAGGTCTTTGTGGGTGATGAGTTGCAAGTAGATGATTGTAACGTCTATCCTTCTCAAAGGATATTATTTAGACTCTCAGTAAATATCTGTGTAAGCCTCAATTACACAATAATCAGGCATTTAAAGCGCATTGTTAGAGTCTTGAGCAGTCATAGTTCTGGAAGAAAAAGGATGGGTCACTGCAACAGAGTAATTCAGGTGAGATTAAAAGCAAGCAGGGCCAAGGGAAGCCAACAGGAATGGGGCAGCCCCTCGGCGTCAGCAACAGTCGGCGGATATCACCGACTGCAGGGCCAAGGGCAGGGTGGGAGGTGTCTCTGGAACCTGGAGGAAGTAGGGGTTGTCCAAAAGGTGCCGTGGCCTGGCCTTTAATAGATCCTTGAGGAAGGATGCACAAAATGCACTCTAACCTCTGTCTAATGTCTTGCTGGTGCCTCCCATTGGCTCAAATCAGTAGAAGGTAGAGGCCGAGGGACTCTCTTCACTCAGTAGTTATCCTCCCAGATGCAGAGCAGGATGGAAAAGAGTTGAGGGTCGCTCTGGGGACCAAAAGGAAAAAAACAAACAAACAAACAACCAAGTAATTTGCCTGTAGGGAAGCAAAGCAAGACTACAAAAAGACAATTGGATTACAAATGAGAACACACAAATTTTTGTTATTGTCTCTGCCATCTACTAGTCAGTTGATTTTGGGAAATCACTTCATTCTTCTGAGGAAGTTTTGTCAGCTGTAGCATGGCAAGAAATAGCCCTTGGCTTATGAAGCCAAATGAATTATGAGATAATGCTTTTACAATAAAGCTCTTTGAAGGAAGGGGTCATTATGAAAGTCCATCAGCAACACAATCAACAATTAACCCAATTAGTTTTGTGTGGTGTGGATTTAACTTAGGTCACAGTAAGGTCCTTAGATTCTATCTGCGTCTGTGGAACAGAGCAGAAAGAGCAAGCCCACATTGACCTCTCTGCTCGTGCATTTCTGTCTCTGCCGTAATGTGCTCTCTGCAAGTCACTCGTAGTACTTACTGAACGTGACAAAGTCGATGCCAAACTGAGCCATTGCTGGAGGAGAATTTAAGGGTCAATGGGACATGCTTCCTGTCTCTTCTGAGCACCCATGGGAGACGGCCTTTGGATTGGGAGCCATACATACCTCTTAGCTCCATTAAGTCTACGGAGCTAGAAAGTTGTCGGTACCGACTCTCTGAGTTGACCATTTTTAGTCCATGGTTGCGTCTCATCTCCAGGAATTAAACCCTCACCTTCCTGTTTTCCATACCTCAGTGTGGCAGATGCCTATTAGGATATCTGCCCAGCCTGTGACCCGTCTCTGCAAAGAGCCTCAGAAGGGCCTGGCGGCCATGTTGTGACTGTGACCCAGAAGGTGAAGATGATGGGCACCTGACCAAGTAGCCTCTCACCTGGGAGGCCAGTTCTCTGCTAGCTGTGAGAACTCTTCAGTCAAACTTGGGTGTTGAGGTACAACCATCCCCTGGCACCTTCATGATGGAGCAGAGGGGCCAATCTGCTGAGAGAGAATGGAGTGGCCACACAAGGAGGTGAAGTAGGAGAGACACTAGGAGACCAATGAGAGAGAGTCAGGGAGTCTCTGGGCGAAGCATGCCTGTGAGAGGTGGGAGGCAGCGAGCACCTGGAGGGGGTCTACATGTCCCTTCGTGTCAGTCCGGGAGATCTGACCCCAGTCAGATCCCTTCCTTCCCCAGGACATCTGGGTAGAGGGGTCCTCTGATGCCAGTAGCTGAAAGAACCCTAAGAAACCCAGGCTGATGGGTGATGGACACCCCTGGGAATGTGAGCGCACCTTCTCATGGCCTCTTCAGAGAAAACCTTTTACCTGGAACATGGAAGTTCATGGCCAGTGACTCAGAGAGGGGCAGTGGGACTTCCTCAAAGTGGGAAGCAGGAAATGCTCCCTGCCGGATACATAGAAAACCTGCAGCCCGGTGATTCTTCCAGTCTCAGTTACATGAAATTACCGATAAAAAGCCTTCCTGCCATAAAACAGTGTGAACTTTTCTACCTCCTGAGTGTATTTACCATCAACAGCATTAGAGTATCAATTAAGTTCTCCACACATTACCTCAGCCTCTCTCTTCTAAACATCCACACTTTATGACTCTGTACACTCAGGGCAACAACAGAAATTATCCTTTAATTAAGTAAACCAACCCTATGCCTTTCTCTGGCGTCTGCGCATGCAGGTACCTGTCAGTTCGAGCAAGGCCTCGTGGGGTGCGTGCTCGTTCTCACAGGTCATTTATTCAGCCCGTCATTACACCAATAACGGCAATAAAAATTTCCTTACGTACTTACACACTTTCTGGTTACAGAGCATTTTTTTTCAATTGACCTTGACAATTAGGCCACACGGTAGCTACAACTGAGACCGTTCCACTCTATTTTACATTTACTCATCTTAGCAATGTTACCTTCTGCTGATAAAGGACGTATTCTATGCTGGGCACTGTGCCAAGTCTTTCCCAGCCATTTTCTCATCTAAGTCTCCCCAGGCCCAACGGAGTGGAAGTATTATTTGTCACATTTACAGAATAGAAAACGGGAGGTTAAGCAACTTGTCCAAGGTTAGACAGCAGTTAGTGGCAGGGTCAGGGTTCAAAGCCGGGGCTGAGGGCCCCATGCCCTTGAACCATCATTCAGCACGGGCGACTTCTTCTTTCACTCCAACTGGCCATTTTCAGTCATCTTGGCCTGGCAAAGTTTTCATTAATAGTTACTTTTCTGATAGTGATAATAGTCATTTATTGATCATCCACTTACCCTTAATCCATTTAAAAAACTTTTATTAAACACCTCCTATTGTGTTTGCATTATATGGGACATTCTTCCCATTTTACCTTGTCACCTCTAACAAAATCTTCCGAGTAAGGTATTATCATCCTCATTTCATAGAAGAAGAAACCGGCTCTCAGAGATTTTCTTCTCCCAGATTGCTGAGTGGTAAGGAACCTTGGATTTGAACCCAGGACTGTCTGACTTCAGAGCCTGTATTCCTTCCATCACACTGAGAAGACTGGAACCAGCAGTGGTTCACCAACTGGGTCTCACAGGACTCAAACTAGCTTCTCTCTACTCTTCTTTCCAATGATGATAGGGCCTCTCCGTTCTTATTTGCTAAGTGAGTGACGAGGCAGGGCCTGGGGAAAGCTACCTGGACCTTCTTTACAAGTGTTACCTGTTCAGAGTGGAACGGAGTGGACCAGTGAGGAGACAAATAAATGTAAGCTGAGTGTCCAGTGGGAGGGCCTGAAAATCGGTTGTTCTTTGCTGGAAAGGTGGGGGGGCGGGGTTGAGGAGAGGACATAGGGAGAGTTGGCCAGACAAAATTTGGGGAGAGAAATGTAGAAAAGTCACCGGAAGACAAGACTGGGATATGGTGTCTTGAAACACACAGGCTGGTAACTGACAGTGAGTCAGCATGAATCAAGAAATAAGATTCGGGGTGAGGGGGCTAGGTCAAGCAAGCAATTTCTTTTCATGGTTTCATTGGTGGCTCGAAATGAAAACCTCATCATTATCCAAACACAACACTAACACGAAGGGGTGAAATAATTTATCCTTAAGTAACAGGCTGACCTATTCAGAATTGTAATTTTAATGTAAGACTAACCTTTGAAAATAGATCAAGTGATATAAATTATTAAGAAGACATTCATCAGATAGATGGTGTCTATTAGTAGTTTTATGCATGAGGAGTTATCTCCCGGCGTACACTTGGGGCTGTCTCTGCACAGGAAAAATGAAGAACCCAGTTACCCTTTTGTGACACGTGCAGCTGATTTTAATCAGTATTTCTCCTGTCAAATGAAATGAAAAGACTGAAATATGATCTCTTCCGTGGAGGAACACTCTCTGCCTCCCACCTCCTTCCAGGCAGCTGCTCCAGTTCTGCTGGGTTGGAGAAAATGGAGATACACATTTCAAGCAGGTTTTTTCCCCCTCCTCGGAGGGGAAAATAAATCGGTTGGTCAAACTACAAAATATTTATTGAGACCCTTCCAAATGTGTAACACTAAGCTGAGTGTTGTGGGAGAGAGGGAGGAGGCAGAGGAGTCTAGGACATTTCTTGTCCTCAAGATTCAGAATGTCATAGATTGGAAGGGACCCGCTGTTCCCCTTGTAGCTGAGTGAGTTTGAGCGAGTCCCGCAGCCTCAGTTACTTTGTCTGGAAAGGGGGGGCCGCGTCGTTACCTTCCTCATGGAGCTGTTGTGGGGAGTCACGGGGCATTGTCCAGACAGAACAGCTCACCGAGCCTGGCATATATTCAGGCACATAGAACTATATAAAATAATTATTATTACAAGTTCTGTTTCATCACTGCCTTAAGTTGGGCTGGGGGTTGTTCTTCTCACACCACCATCCAGCACCATCCATGGAGGGGAAATTGGGTGGAGATCAAACACCCAGTCTCACTACCCAGGAGGTGACAACTCCTGCTGGCTGTGATCAGTGGAGGTCGCCTAGAGCAAGGACAACTCAGGATGTCCCATTGAATTGGCCATGTAGGGGCTTACCTGGAAGGAGCTGGGAGGTCAGTGGGTTAGGGCCCCAAGTGCTGGGAGAAGGCTGGTGTTTTCTCAAAGGGAAGTTCTATGATCCTTCTCATGATGACGATTACACTGCTTGCCCTTGGGTGGCTCCTCCAAGCTTCAGTCCCTTGTCCTGTCCCTTTAATGCCAAGCTCCACTGACCACCTCCTCACCCTATCCTCCTCTCCTTTTTTTTTTCAGTTCACTCAATCCTTCTGTAAGTGATCACATGGTGCAGCGATTTCTCTTTCAAATCTACTTTTTTAGGGCACAAGCTTTGTCTCCAATACCTCAGGGCTTAGATGTACGAACATCAAAAAGTCTGGCTCTTAGCACTCAAAAGGTGTGCCTTAGAAACTCAGAAGCAGTTCCTCTGCTCTTCCGCTGTCACCCATCCCCCGATGCAAGGCATTCCTTGGAGCGAGCGGTGCAGGGATGGGTTCCCTCTGTTTGTGTGCCTCGAGATAGTATTCCGCAGAGCCGTTGTGTTCTCCTCCTGTTCCTTCTCGTTCTCCTCTCCTCCCTCATTATAATGGTGCCTGCTTTAAAAAAAAGTCAGCAGAGGTTTAGAAAAGTTAATCCTGTGTGAGTTGGGTATTTTACAATGGAGATGTTGAGATTGAGTTTGAAGCACAGTCCACTGGTAACGCTCATGAAAGATATAAGGGGAGGATGCAGATTGATCAGGGAAAGCTTGCCGTCTCTGTCTGTTTGACACCTAAGAAGAGAGAGAAAGCAGGATTTTGGGGGGGGGTGGCGGGTGAAGGCCTCAGACCTCAGTACATATCTGACAAGGCCAGGAGCCATAGGGCACTGATTGCCCACTGGAAGCATCCGATGTTGAATGGACATGATCAGGCCCTGGGTCCATTGCCACATTCAGTCTCTGGCTGAGGACTGCCTGGGACGGCACGACCTTAGCTCAAAAGCCGGGGTGGGTCCTGAAGGCACTGCAGCTCCAGGCTACCAGATGATTATACCCCTTGCAGCTGAGTGGCCCATCTCCATGGCTGCTGTGCCTGCCCATGGCCTTGTGAGCGTCAGTGCAGAACCGGGGCTGGAACCTGGTGTCCCGATTCCTGGCCGAGTGCTCTGTGTTCTCTATGTTGAAACTCACAAGACAATCAGGTGACCACTGGATGGTGTATAAGTATATATCCAATCGCATGGCGTGGGCACCGAGAGCTGCTGAGTTTCAGAGATTAGAAAATTCATGTGAATTACTGTAACCAAGATAGATTCCTTTGGAGGGTGTTACTTAGAGGCCAACAAGACAAGCAGACAAGGAGCCGCTGTACCTATAGCTACAATTAGTTAAATTGCCTGACTCCTCTGATATTGCCTCCTCCCATGTTAGGCTCTCTGCCTTGGGAGTTTCATAATGTCTGGTCACACACAGAGGTTTCTGGCCGAGCAGATGCTTTTAAATCCTGAGGTTTGCCAGAATTATTCTTAGGTTGCAGAGCTATGGGTGACAAAACATGTTTTCTCCCAATCATTTGGACAGAATCCAAATGACAGGGGATGGTCCTCGAGAGAGAATGGCCATGGCTAATACGTGACTGGAGGGAGTCTCAGTGTCCCGCAGGATCACCTTAAAGGCAGTAGTAAAGGGTGATGCTGGAGAGAGGCCAGGCTTGGCCGCGATGCTGGTGCGTGTCTAACTCGCCCATCTGTTGGCACCTAAAGCTTCCCAGTAGTCAAATTGAGTCCAAGTCTTTGTATTGTCAACATGTGCTCGGGAGTATTCAGACATACTCACAACTCTGCATTTTAGTAAGAATAGTGAAATACAACAAAAAAACCCCCTTCCAAAACTATTGATGTTCAAGGCTAGATTTTTATATTGACAACATTTTCCAGGAAGCATGCAGACATGGATTATGTTGGGGAAGGGCATTATTGCTTTTGCAGTTATATGGAATTTTAAACTTTATTAATAATACTAATAAAATAATGATGGTTAATCTTCTGTTGCTCCTAATGCTGGGTGAGGAACTATGCTAAGTGTTTTTTCTCATTTAACCCTCGCAATAGCCCTGCAAAGCAGGTACTCTTCCTTTCATTTTACAGATGAGGAACGGGCTCGTGAGGTTAGGCAACCTATTCAACGTCCTGCTGATGGAACCACTAAGTTGAGGTGGAGATCCAACTCCTCCTGATTCCAAAGCCGTGCTTTCACTCTCTGCACTGTGTAAACTCTTTAGAATTTAATGGCATCCAAAAAACAATATAGTCTTAATGGGCCATTTTATGTTTGGTGACGTGAGGTTCTAATTAATTAGTGCCCGTCAACTAGAACAGTTCTCTGCTGCTCCTAGGTCCCAGCCACCTGCCTGCATTTCCCTGATTGAGCGGAGCAGTGCTCGGTGGCTGGAGTGCACCTTCGACACTCCCTGGGAAAACCAAAAGGGCTTTTAGTTCTTGGAGGCTGTGGCCACTGCCTGGCACAGTCTCCTTCCGTTTCACTCTAGTGGCTACTTCTCACTTCGTCCTTTCTTGGTGCACTGCCAAGAAACTGGACACAGAGAGAAGACTGCCTAGACAAGGTATGCATGTCAAATTGTCCTACTACCCAGTTTTGTTTTATTTTATTTTATTAATTCTCATTGAATTTTAGTGAGAGGGGGAGGGAGAGAGAGCGATAAACATTGATCAGTTGCCTGCCCTATGCCCTCCAACCGAGGATCGAACCCACAACCTAGGGATGTGTCCTTTTGGTGTATGAGATGATGCTCCAACCAACTGAGCCACACTGGCCAGGGCTATTTTATTTTTTAATATCCAGAGCATTCAGGAAGTAGCATCTGTGGCTCCCCTTGCCACCCGTCTGAGACTTTGTGTGATAAACAAAGCGCACTTTAACTAACAAGTAGACTTCTAAAATTACCATCAAGTGTTGATCCCAGGTTCCTGTGCAACAGCACATAAAACAGCTGGTCAGGGTTTCCTCTTCCCTCCCCTCCAATCCATTCCAGCAGCTGAGCACTCTCTGCTTCTGTCATTGTTATTTTTTTCTGTAATTTTTGGGAAAGTGAAGTATCAGTCGTTGAAGGATGACTTGGGGAGAGACATTTTTATTGCTTAAATGATTCTTTTCAGGGAGACAACCGAAGCCAAAAAGGGATCATCGCAAACCTAAAGAAGCTTGAGAAAATTTACACTCTCTAAGATATTTTAAGCCTTCGGAACTATATTGAGTGAAAAGACTTATTTTAGGCTTTGTGGAGAGCCATGTTTTCAAAAGAAGGAAGCTCAGCTCCAGCCAGCTGGTATGGGGGCTGGGAGTGCTGGCTCTAGAACCACACTGTCTGGGTTCGAATCCAGCCTCTCCCAGCTGGCAGGTGAATTGACCGTCCTGTGCCTTGGTTCCGTATCTCACAAAGGGTGGAAGGGGGCAGGACCTGTTAATAAGACTTATCTCACGGTGTTGTTGTGAGGGTTAAATGAGGTGCATTCATGAATGTATTAATTAAGACTTCCTCAGTTGGAAGGAACCAACAAGCCTCAGCCAAAGGCAGTTTATCGCTCACTGTAATGACGCCCAGGATTAAGGGTGGATTCGGGGCTCCAGTACTGTTTGCGGAACCTGCATCTCTTCACCAAGATGGCGGCAGTAGCTCCAACCCCTGTATTGTTTCAGGGAAGATGTCGTGTGTCTTTGGTTCTGACTGGTCATCATGTCCATCTCTGATGCAGTATTGAGGCCAGGGTCAGTTCCTATATGATGCTCCAAGGGTGTAGGCCCAGGTCCCATGGCTCACCTGAGGACCTAGGGGTGCGTTTAGCTTTGAGAGAACCACGCATAATAAGTTGCCCATTGAATGGTAGCTGGTGCTATTGTTGTGATTGGCTTCCCAAGGGAGCAACCCCAAAGCAAGTATCTTTGTGATAATCAGTGATCACATTCCAAACAGGGGTGGCGGGGAGAAGTTTGCATCTCACCCCGGCCAGCTGTTCATCACCCCTCTGCTCCTATGCCTTTGCCGCGCTGTTTCTTCAATCCCATGTTACCTCTCACTTTCCTGTAAATTGTGACAATATAGCCCACACTTCAAGGCCCACCCTGCCTATGAATCCTACCTGTTGCCTCCAACCCTTCATCACCTTCCTCATTGCCCAATGCCTGTGCCTAAGGCATTCCTAGTACAAAGTAGTATGTCTTCGAAAAGTATAAAGCAGTGCATCTTCCATTCAGTATGCAGCTCTAAAGTATTCATTATTATATAATCATTACATATAATCATTGTATTATATGGTGGCTTAAAATATAGAGTTTTGAGATCAGACCTGTCTTCTTCACTAATTTAATGTTGGAACTTGGTACATGACACGGAGCCTTCCGAGCTTCAGTTCCTTCCTCTATCAAAGGCAGATAATACTACCCAGTCCACAAGATAATGCAGGAAAAATGTGAACCTAGTACCCATTGCACACTCACGTGCTCCCTCATCTTCTTGTAAGCAACTTGAAAGCAGGGAATATATACCCACACCACCATTTTGTTTCCTTCAACTTTAGCTATTCATAATATTCTTTAAGCTGTAACAAGAAGAATCACTGGCTATAAAGAAATTTAACATTCAGTCTTTGTAGCTAAATCAAAGATTTGAGGGGTTTTTTTTTCTTCAATACAAAAGTTCTGTGACTTTTTAAAGTTCCAAGGTTTCTCCCGGGTCCTAGATTCTGTGCAACACCAGAGCGGGAGATTTCTGCCACGCTGGTTTGATCTCTGTCCTGGTGCCTGGCTCACTCCCTGCAAATGTGGCCCGACCAGCGCCTGGGAGGTGGGGGAGGGAAAAGTGACAAATGGTTGAGCGGTTTGTCCAGCCGGTGCCATAGAGTGAAACGAAGAGTGATACATTACAGGAGGCCCCAATGTTCTTTACCTGGAAATGACATAAATATTAGATTTTGCTGAGAAATGACATATGTCCCTTACAGCCATTAAGAATCCTCACCAAAGCTGGGAAGCAAAGAGGCCTAACATCTTCTTAATAAAGTCTGGTTTCTGCTGATGGGACCCAAAGTAAACACCCCTGGATGGATGCTCACCACCTGCGGGCAGGTGTGGGAAGCAGCCAGCTGTCTGTGTAAGATGTGCCGAAGCCGTCCCTCCTCCACGCTAAGGGAGGGCGTGGTGTGGAGAGAGGGAGCCGCTCGGTTGGCACTCTGCAGGACACAAGACCAGACATTTGCTGTCCTCACATTTTAGTTGGTGGTTTTAAGTTGTGACGGACATAGACTTACCGAAACCAGCTTTTTTTCAAGAGAGCAATGTAGGCTAGTGTATTTCTTTTTTATCAAGTAAAATTCACGTAACATAAAAATTCACCATTTTTGCCATTTGAAAGTGTACCATTCAGGGGCTTTCAGTTCATTCGGAGTTGTGCACTGCAGTCTAGTTTGGAACGTTACCATCATCCCCTCCACCAAAGGAACGCCGTGCGAAGTAAGCAGCCACTTCCCATTCCTCCCCGTCTGCAGCCCCCGGCAACCACGGATCTGCTTTCTGTCTCTCTGGATTGCCTCTTCTGGGCATTTTGTATCAATGGAATCATGGAATATGTGTCCTTTTGTGTCTGGCTTATTTCACTTGGAATAATGGTTCATCCATGTTGTGGCAGGTATCAGTACTTCATTCCTTTCATGGCCGACTATATTCCATTATACTGCACTCTGTCTACCCATCAGCTGGGGGACATTTGGGTTGTCCTCATATTTTAGCTATTATGAGTAGACTACTGACTTTTGCTTTTCCAGGAATGTGGGAGAAATAACGGTCTAGGTGGCTCTGTACAACCTTTTAGTTCAGGTAGTGTGCAGAGAGGAGAAAAAGCATCTGGTCCTTCCTAGGGAGGGAGCTCTGATTGGTGTGGTCATGTGGCAGCTCTCCTCCTAGGCAGAGGCTGTGGGACAGACCTGTGGTTTGGGGGCAGGAGGGCTGGGCAGCTATGCCTGGCACCTCTGTGACAAAAGAATCATGCTCGGCTGTCACTTACCTAATGCCTTCTCTGTGCCTCACGGGGTAGGTAGCTTTATCTCCATTGTATAAACGATTACTTTGACACGTGGGTCTGTTTCCTCAGTGATGAAATGTGCACCCTACTGGTCCTGAGAAATAGCATGAGCATTGACTAGATCACTCATGAGAAGCTGTTATAAGTTGAAAAGAGCTATAGGCATCCCTGAGCAGCAGTTGGCCATCCCTCCCCGGGCACGTTAACCGTTCTTTTCTCCAGGCCCCCCACCATCCTGTGTTGATACCCCAATTGCTGCCCCTGCAGCACTGCGTTCTCTGTAGTCTACGTTGTTGGCTGGTGTGCAAGCTCCTGGGCATAAGGAGGGCAGGCAGCCTACCTCTGAGTGCCCAGGACCCGTCGGGGTGCCTGGCTCCCGGTAGCTGCTTAATGACTAGAGAGCCAATGAATGATGGAGGAATTTTGATCCCTTCCACTGCCATGAGCCAACACCCCATGGACTTCTGGTTTCATTCATGACCCAGGGAGTGATGCCACACCATCCAGGCGGAAGTGCCTGATGGCTTTCTCCCAGTCCCTGCTCCGTTTTCCGGTTTCCCCCACAGCGAGTCTTCCCCCATTTAGCACTCCTGGTGCTTCAGGAGCCAAGCTGAGGGACTGAAAGGCTCTCTTCCTCAGTGGACGGCAGGGGGTCCAGGAGACACTGCAGAGAGCTGGAAGGAAGCAGGCACTGCCTGCCCCTGGCTCCCCAGCCCTGGCTGCTGCTGGGCAGCGAGCCTCCCCTCGTGCCTGAGCCCGGGCCTCTCTCTCAGCATGCAGGTGCACGCCTGGGTAACCGCTGCCTGGGGCTTCGGGCCTAGCACATGTCTTTATTGTGTATTTATGTGAGATATCTATCAGATCATCTCCCGGGCCGCTCTGAAGTCGCCTCTTCTTCTAAGGACTCTCCAGAGGCCAGTCTCTTTGCAGTTCCCCAATCTGCTTGTTTTGGCAAAGAAATGGAAATGGGGTCAGCTGGTTTCTGTCGGGGCTGAGTCGGGGGAGGGGATCAAGTGTGTCTCTGCAAAGCCGAGTAGGAGGATGCACGTTTCCTAAAAGCTGGTGTTCAGCAAACAGCATGTGAGGGTCACAGCACCGCATGGGTACCGATTGCTCAGGCCTTGTCCTCGCCTGGCTGCTGCCCATCGTGGCTTGTGGTTTTTCCCACCTGGTTCTTCTCCCAGAAGGCTTAGTGAGGATGCGGCATCTACAAGGAGCCAAGGCGAGGAGGAAACCGAGAGCTGTAGGCACTGGGTTTGGGCTTAGGTGCTCTGGAAATGGCATGAAGGAAGTCACTGAAGTATGACGGGATTTTTCGTTTTTCTTGAAATCTGAGGATGAGGGCCCAGGGTCCAAAGGGATATTGGAGATGGTGCACTTTAGGGCTGTTCTGTCCAATACGAGAGCCATTAGCCGCATGTGGCCCTGAGCAGTTGAAGGGAGGCTAGTCTGAACTGCATGCTGGAAATGTAAGACGCACACCAGATTGCCCGCACTTGGGACAAAAAAGTGAAAAACAAAAACAAAAACCCACTTTGTATTGATTTAATTTTAAAATTAATGTTCACATGTTGAAATGATAATATTTTTTGATATATTGAGATACATAAAATATTAAAAATTAATTTTTAAATGTAGCTTTTTAACTTTTTAAATGGGCCACTATAAAACATTAAGTTACATATGTGGTTTATTGTCTATTCCTATTGGACAGCTCTGGTTTAGAGGTCAAGAGCGTGGGCTCTGGAGACAGACTCTGTGCATTTGAACTTCAACTCCACAAATTACTAACTGTGTGACCTCAGGCAAGTGGCTCGATGCAGTGGCTTTCAAACCTCCCGTGGAGGCCCACAGCGATCATTTTATTTTACAGTACTGTTCACAGTACACGCATAAACACATACACATACTGAAATAAGATTGATGAGATAATAGCCACATGGTTTGCCTTCTGAGACGCTGTGTTTCTTTCCCCTCCCCTCCCCTCGCTGCAGCAGCTGCACTCCTGAGATGGGTGTAGTAGGTCCGGCTGGGTGGTCCAGGGAACAGGGCCCTGCTCACTTAGCAAGGCCAACTCTGTGTTCTCCAAGGACATTGTCCCTCTGCTGTGGGCTGGCAGGGAGCAGGCCTGGTGAGTCACGTTCACTCTCAAGCCTCAGTTTCTCCATTGTCAAACAAAAATATGAGGGGGGTTGTGAGGTTTTGAAACAATTCAATCTCATGTGTCTTCGATTGCTTTTACTGTGTTGGTGAGGGAAGGATCCCCACCCTGTGGTTATGGTGACGGGAACACATGATACCTGACACTGCACAGCTGAGACCCACAGCAGTATATTAGTCACTGTACTCACAGCATGGGGGAGCAGGATACTGCATGCCACGTGAGGCCACGTGAGGGTTGCATCTATGCCGTGAGCTGGCAATAAACTGAAACCCACTACTCAGTGATAAGCAGGAAGTGTGTCTGGTCTCGTTGACAAAGGGGACCTTATTTGTGTCAGCAAACCTATGGTTAGGTCATTTGAAGCCCTCCCTGTTTCAGATGTCAAGGCTGCATGTAATATTGGACCTTAATTTTAGACCTTAGATCTCCTAGTGGGGGACACACCCATGGACTGTGCCTTGTGGTGCAGTGTGACACTGGTTCTGGAGGGGACACATGCCTTTCAGAGTACACCTAACTCAAAGTTCAGGAGGGGTTTGGGGAGAAGATTCCCAGAACTCAAGGCATCCAACCTGGGATCTCGCAGGACAGAAGGTCAGTAAGAGGACCAGGGCTGAGTCACAGAATGCTGTGTCTGTACCAAGAGTAATGGTTGGAACCTCCATCTGCCTCCTGATGTGACTTGGAGGAGGTGTGCCACACCACAGCTGCCCCCCGAGTATCCCCTCCCTTCCCCTTTCTCTTCCTCTCCGGCTCATCCCATCTTCCACCGCCCCGCATTCATTCTTCAGGCCGCTCTCCCTGGATCGGCTGTTGTCCAAGTGAGATCCCAGACCAGCACCAGGTGCGTCCCCTGGGAGCTTGTCTGCAGTACAAGTTCTAGGGCCTGTTCCAGAGCTGGTGAGAGTCCAGTCATGAGACCTCGCCTCCCCTTTCTACTCAGCTGTTTAGTTAGCGTGGTGTGGTGTGCAGAGCACAGCCTTTGACGAGATGAGTTTGGATTCCAGTCTGATCCTGTTTCTCCTACTTACTGGCTGCATAACCTTGAACCTAACTTTTCTGAAGTTCAGCTTACTCGTCTGTAAAATGGGTATCATGACAGTAGCCACCTCCGCGGGTTGTATGAGGATTACATAAGATGATGTAAAGAGTGAGCATGGTGTCCATCACTTAGTAACTGGCCAGTGTGGTTATGTTTGATCTTCATCATCTATTCATGGAGAAGCCCGAGAAATTTACCTCTTTGGTGCCTCAGGTTCCTCATCTGTGAAATGAGGATAATAATGACATCAAATTAAGAGTTGTTTTAAGGCATGAGATGATGAATGCAAAGTGCTGGCATGAAGGAAGTACACAGCGAAGCCCCACTATTACTGTTATAACTCATAGTTCTTAATAGAACAACTTCTTGGCTTTCTACCTTGTTATCACTTGGAAAGCACCAGCTGACACAGGAAGAAATTAGGGGCTGCCAGCCCCAAACAGTGAGCCCCTACCCCCTTGGGGAAGGGCCCCCAGGCTGGCCACTCATGCTTGTCTTTTTTCTCCTCTCCTAATTGGGTGTCTCTGAGTCTCCATAGAACTCATTCTTGCCGGGTCGATCATGATCTTTTCGTACATTTTTAGGCAATAACCTCTTTTGCTGGATTTTAATTCTTTGTAGCTTACTGTTCTCTTTCTCTCCTTCCCACCCTCCCCCCTTCCTCTGGGCACCTGGAGCTTACAGGATTTCTTGCATTTTAATTAGAAAAGAAATCCACAGATAAGGTGGGAACATTTGTCTACCTCAGGCAAACCTGAGATGCTTCAGGCCCACAGATATCTTGTCTCAGTGTGGGGGTGGCCTCATCGGCCCATCTCTAAGTTGCCTCTTTTTCCAGAGAAATGATTGTAACACTGGCTCCCTGCAAGTCTGGAGTGGAATATGTGGTCAGTTTTCATCATTCAGGGCTCAGGTTCCTTTCTGCGGGCTTACTCTGTCATAATCTCATTACCATTAGTAGTGCTTCATTTTATTGAATTTATTGGGGTGACATTGGCTAATAAAGTTATATAGGTTTCAGGTATACAATGCTATAATGTGGCAGCTATATACTGTATCATGCGATCACCATCCCCAGCCATATCACTGCTCTTTTAAAATTTAGCTGCTGCTATGAGGAGAGAAAAGGTAGCTCTTATTTACTGAATGCCTACTACCTCCCAGCTCTCTGCCAGGTGCTTGATGAAGGCTTCTGCACTTGCTCTTGACCCAAATGTAAGAGGTGGGTGGTGTTAGGCCCATTTTGCAGGTAGAAAGACTGGCACCCAAAACTATGCAGAAAGTGCTATTTTTGGGATCTGTGCCTCCTGCTCTGAGCCCTCGTCTCCAGGTTTCCAGTGTCCAGTCTCCAATGGCTCTCTGGGCTGAGAACCCCCTTCCCCTGGGCCAGCTTGTTCCAGCAGAAGGCCATATTTTCATTCTTGTCTAATTTTTATTTTCCTGAAAACTTGTACGCTCTTGATTCCATTCGTTCGGCATCCTATCTCTTTCAAAGCTAATCTAATAAGTGAATTCCAGGTAGAGTGACGATGGTTTAATGTGAATTATCTTGTATGTAATTCTCTTCTCTCCTAAATGCCCCATGCTGTGGCTTTTAAGGTCCAGGGTTAAAGTGATGGGCCTGGGCCACTTAGCCACCCTGTGCCAGAATGGGGACATCATTCTTGGTCTCCGACTTCGAGTGTGGCGGTTTTAATCTGCAGGTGTGAGTACTCTCAGTCTGGGGCACTGTGGTTCACACCACAGAAATGGTGCTTTCAGGTAGGCAGGGACGAAAGGCGGAGGGGGTCAAGGGGGTCATAGCGTCTGTGTGGTTAGTGCTGCCCGTCCCATCTGAGCTGCCTGTCCCCCTCGGCCTGCTTTCCCTTTCCAGTACGAGGATGTAATGAGGACTTTATGCTGCCTAATTGTTCAATACAATGAGAGGCATGAGAAACACTTCCCTGCCCAGTACACCGACGGTGAGTCCCAGGCCGCCCTTCCCAGCCGTGCTGCACTGGGCACTGACCTCTCTTTGCAGCTCATTGTTGGATCCCTGGCTCCACCCAAGTCCCTAACACAGAGCCCTTTGAGTCCTGCCTCCATGCGCCCCCTGCATCTGGCGCTGGGGATGGTGGACTTCTTCCAAGGGTGGGGCGTCCTGGCTTCCCAGGGTCCCTGTATGCTGGTTGCCACTTGCAGATGTCTTTCTAGTAAGTGCGGATTATCTGACTCCTGCACCGTGAGCTGACAACTAATTAGAGCATAACCAAAACATTGCAGAGCCACGCGGCTCCCTGAGCTGCAAGCCCCAGCTTCAGTCCACTTTCTGCTGTAATTTCACTAGTGTGTTGCATGGATTTTATGAAGGCATTCTGTTTAAGCATCACGTCCCAGGCATACTAATGACCAGGCACGTGATACTAATGCGATTCTGGCCCTCAGCTTCTTCAGCCTGCCGAGTCCTAGGAGGGCTCTGACACAATATCAGGTGAGAACTGCTCCCTATTGTGGAATCCTGATTCAGGTACAGCTTGGAAAGGCAGTCACGTGGAGCAAAGGGCAGAGTTCATTCCTTGTCTGGGCTCGGGCGGCTTGGAGGCCCCTGTTTTCATCATCGCCTCCTTAGACGCATCGGTGGTCCCTGCCCTCTGTGCCATCGCCACCCCCAGTGTATTTCCTTCCCAGTACTTTGTAAGTCGCTACCACTTCCTTCCTCTCCCTGCCCGCCTCACACTTGCTCTGTTTCTTCAGTCAACAGATACTTGTTGCACAGGCACATGGGTCAGGCACCATTCTTGGAGCTGGGAATATAAAAGTGAAGGACCAGAGGAGGTCCCTGCCTTCACTGAGCTTACGTTACAGGGGCGGTGGGGGAAGAAAAGGAATACAACTAGTATGTGGGGGAAGGGAGAAAACCGAAGCCGGTGAGGGGAGAGGGCGTGGCAGGGAGGCAGGCTGCTCTGTTGCATAGGTGGTCGGGCTGCGAGGCTTCTTCGGAGAGGTGACCTCTGATTGGAGAGAAGGCGAGAATGGGGATCATCAGATTTGCTTTACTCGCTGCCATCCCCGGGTCCGAGCTCAGGGCCTGGCACAGAAGAGGGGCTCTGTATATTTTTGTGAAATGAAAAAATGAAGGAATAATTAAATATATGGAAAAGAATGGAAGGAATCAAGACCTGTAGCTTTTCTCACATGGTTCTGGCGCCCTCAGCACGGGCATCGGGCCAGTTTGCTCTGGGAAGCGTCTCTGGCTCTCTTGGTACCAGGGCAACATTCTGGGAGGGAGACTGAGGGAAATGCAGCTTTGGGTTTGTGGCCGACTGACCTGAGTTTTGTTTCCATGGTGATTTACCAAACTTTTGCCTTAGGGCCTTCATCTGTGAAATGGAAGAAGTAGTTTGACTACTAAATTTGTGCACCATGGATATGGAAGAAGTGCTAAATGATTAAGTAAACACATTCATGCATAGAGACAGGAATAAGTACTACCTAGTGAGTTGGGACTTTCCTAGCACTGCTATTTAATTTTTACAACAATGTCACAGCATTGGAACCATTAGATGTTCCATTTTGCGGATGAGAAAACGGTAGATCTGAATGGGTAAGTAACTTACTCAGTGGGAGGGGCAGGGTTCAAACTCAGTGCTGTCTGGTTCTGCAATCCGAGCTGTTAGCATCCCTGAAGTCCCACCCCAGCCCCTGGAAATGCCTCTGTGCCGCCTTACTCTCTGTAACTCTTTCTCCATAGTGCAAATAGAAAGATTCTCTTTATGGAGAATCCATCAACAGTGGCAATTAATAATTTACTAAAAACATTAACAAAGAGAATGAATGCTGGCATGATTATTCTCCTGGCATCAAGCCTAAGTGCTTCTCCGGCTTATCTGATTTACTAATATAAGTATTTATGTAATGGAAAAGGCCTTCCCGTGCCACATTCAGAAAAATACAGAGAGCAGATCACTTATCCTTATGCTGCTTAAAAGACCATCATTGGGAAAGACTTAAGAGCATGAAATCTGTTCTCTCACCCCCTTGACCAATCCTAATAACCCATTTTCTGACGGAGGGACTCCATCTGCCATCATTTCTTTTGCTCAAATGGGAAGGCTGGTGAATGCTTGCTTCCCATTCCATCATTATTAATGTGCATTTGATACTTAGGGAGTATTTTGAAACCAATTTAGGAGTTAGCACTCAACCTACTTTGTGATCCAAGAGGAAGACAGGTTTAACCCTTATTTGAAGAAGAGAGAACCGAGATTGGTGGTGCCTTAGACGAGAGTTTCTGGAGGAGTCGTCTGTGGACCTCCCGTGGTGGAAGTGACTGAACAGCTTTATTACAAGGAGATTCCTGGGCCCTGTGCACACCCACAGGATCAGACTCTCCGTGGCAAGGGTCTCCCATGGGGCACTTTAAACAAATTCCCCAGGAGATTTTAATGTTCAATGAAGTTTAAGAATTTCATTTTAGAATTCATACCAACATGTTTCATACCGCCAACATAAACATGTTGACCTCAAGGTGACCTCCGGGGCTGACTCTGGAGCACGTCCGGGAAGTGTGACCAGGGCTGGAGGGTGGCTCCCAACTCAAGCGTTTGGGCATCAGCTTAAGGAACTCACAGTGTTTACCCTGGAGAAGAGAAGACTTGGCTTCTTTGAATATTTGAAGGGCTGCCATGCGGGAAGGATTAGCTCCGTGCAGATCTAGGGAGCAGAGCTGGGCCAGTGGGTTGGTGGGATTTACAGTGAAGCAAACTTCAGGTCATCAGAAGCAGGAACCGGCTGACACTGACACTCAGAGTCCCTCAAGAATAGAAAAGCCTGTTTCTGCAGGTGCCAGGGTGCCCATCAGTCACTGGAGAGGTACAAGTTGGACATGACTTACTAGGTTGGATTCAGAAGGTATTCCTGCAAAAATGAAGGTCAGCCTTTACCAATGTATTTTCTAATGCTGACATTTTATTCTTGTATAGCTCCTTCTCTCTCTTTTAAAAAGTGATAATAAGGGGGGTATGTGTGTGCATGCCAGGTTATGTGAATGCTGTGGGTGTGCTTTAAGGGGAATAATGATTTACTTCGGGAAAAATTAGAAGTTAATGTATTCATTATTCAGTATTTTTTGAGAGTGTCTTTATACCAGTTCTGTGCCAGGCATTGGTGATTCAGAATTGCCTACAACACTGTTTTCACCCAGAAGGAGGTCTTCATCTAGCGGAAGAGACAGACTAATAAACAGAAAGTTACAATGATCTGTGGTAAATGCAACAAAAGCAGCAGGTGCAGGGCACTAGGGAGTGCTAAGAACTCCCTGACCCGACCTGACCCAGCCTGTGGGCATCTGGGGTGGAGGAGAGGGGTTAGGGTAGGATTCCTGGAGGAGACAGCTATGATTTTGACCTCTGAGGTGGTCTGGGGAGGCCAAGCAGAGGAAAGGGAATGAACGAAGGCACTGGAGCCAGAATTGTTGAGAGAGGAGTGGAGATGCTGGGGAAGTCTGTGCATTTGGAGAGAAAAGGGCGAAGCTATGAGGTGCAAGATGAGGCTGGGTGTAGAGGTCCCAGGTCACCAACGACTGTGTGTTCCACGCTAAGACACAGGGCACCTCTCCTGGAGGAGATGGGGTTCCTTAAACCTTTTAAAGCAGTGGAGTGATAAGGACTCATTGTGCATAAGTAAGATCACCCTGGTGACATTTTGGATTTGTCTTATCAGTGTACTTGATTTTGAGCAGATGTTGGGATGGCACGGGTGACCTCATTGGCTCATACTCATGGTCACCATGCAGCAATGTCAAAAAGGCCTGCAGGAAGTCAGAAGCCACACACACTTGTTCACAGACTCTCTGCTTCGGGAGCACCCACTCCACGGGGTTAGCCCTGATTTCCTTCCGTGTCCACCACTACAACTAGTGACTCAGTGTCTCATTAAGGGAGGCCTTTTAGTAACCATGGATGCAGACCTGAAACACATGAGTGACAGCCTCAGCCTGTTTTCCTTAATTCTGAACACTTTGTTGGAATTCACCAGATACTCTGGTGCCCAGAATAGATGTGAACATTTTTGCTTTGGTATTCCACGCCTCCCTGCCAAGGCAAGGCACAGGAAAAAGATGGTGGTTACACATTTATTCCAAATATTTTCTCTCTTTGAAGCCTCCAGTGTGTCACATGGATGTAGTGGGGCTGGAAAATTAACTGAGGGATTTAGGAATATTGCAAATTTGCTAGACTCCATTTTTGCACATGGGTTCTGTTGGCTTCCTGTGTGTGCACACACATCTCTGTCATCACCAACAGGGGGAACTCTGTGGTGGCAGTTCTCCATTTACTTTGCTTATCAGGAATTTACACACTTGTTGCAGGAACATAAGTACGTCAGAAGACCCATTGTTTCCTGCTTCTCTTTGCCTGTGGAGGTGTTTTGTCGTGTTGCTAAGTTACCACTGCTGAAGGATTCTACTTTGGGGGATGGAAGTTATTTTAGAACATCTGATCAATATCCCCCCAAAGACTTGCTTTGCAGTTTGGTAAGGGTCTACAGTGGGCTGAAGAAAGTGGATGGACACATTAAAAAAAAAACTCAGAATGTCTGGGAGACAGATATCACTGAAGAATTAGAGTTCATCACCAAGGAAAAGAGTCAAGTTAGATGTTGGAGTATTGAACTAATACATGGTCAGATGCCTTCTTGAAAATCTCGTAGGACAGATTCAGATAAAGAGATGGAATGGTGCTCTTCCTCAAAGAGCAAGTGGTGATAACTCAGGTGCTTGCTGGGCCACTTGCCTCTTCTGTGCTGGACAAGCTCCTGCTGAGATGTGCCAGATACCTAGAGATTTATTCATTCATCTACCAAATAATGATCAAGCTGGGCGCTAGGTAACAAGGCAGATACGGCCCATACCCTTATGCAGTCCCCTTTCTGTTCCCGCTGCAGCTTCTCTGGTATTTGTCAGGATTCTGTCTGTGCAAGTGGCAGGGACCTACACTATACTGGCATAAGTTAAAAGAGAATAAATTTGTCCGAAAATCTCTGAGGTCCAGGGGTGAGAGGTGGATTCAGGCATGGCTGGATTCAGTGGCTCAGATGATGTTAGGGAGCCTGTCTTTCTCCCTTGTCGTTGCTGTTCTCTGTTTGCGAGGTCGTCCTACCATATCACAGACAGGGTTCTTCCAGACAGCCGCAAAAGATGGTGTCTAATAGACCCAGGCTTATAGGAGCCCAGTTTAGGACTCCCACAGCAGAAACAGAACTTCTCCTTTTTAGTGCTTATTTCGTAACCTGCTAGAAGAATTCTAATTGGCTCTACTCAGATCTTGTGCTCATCCTGGAACCAAACAAAGTTAAAGAGAGAAATGTATTCCACAATGAACAATAAAACTTTACATCCTGGTCAGATGAACTAGTCAATGTAGAAACCTCCCGAGTCCTCTAAACCTTATCCTCATAAGACCCACGCCAGCACTGGCCAGACACAGCCCTCCCTATTTCCTGTTTCCTCCATCACACTCAAGTAAAAGTGACTTCCTAGGAGAAGGGCCTCTTGGCTTATCAGGGGAAGAAGGCCAGGACCTTTTTACTCTTTCCCCCAGAGTTTTGGCCTAGATGTAATGGCTCCATTGTGTTTCCTTGACCAATACCAGGATTACTAAAAGCTTTAATAAAACTACAACAAGTTTGGCAACGGAAAAACACAAATGGTATGTCCCTTCAAGTGACCTATACTCCCTCCACTTCATTTTGCATTGTGAGCCATAGTAGGTAACAGGCAGTTTCCTTAGTCAGCCTCCATTCAGTTAAAGAGAGGAGATACACACAAGGGTTGAGCAATGAATGCTAACACATAATAACTGTATTAGATAGAATAACATCTATCTAATGATGAAAAAATAGAGCACCAAATCATTATCATCATAGAGCAGAACAGTAAAGAATAAGGGACCAAGAGAGACTGTTTCTAAGACTTTTTATGGTCTTCCGTGGCTGGAGTCAAGCCGGTGGTCATTAAGGAAGGCTTTCTGAAAAAGATGAAACTTAAAGGGGGTCTTAAAAGGTGAACTAAAGGCATGATGTGCAGAGGGTAGAATTCTTTCCTTGTACTGGTCATGAATTGCTTAGCTTCCTCCCACATAAGCTTTATGATATCCTGCTCCTGCCTCTTAGCCTTAAGAAAGGTCACTGGGGAGAAGTGAAAGAGCCTACCCCCTTCTGCATGTGAAGAAGGCGTTTACAAATATTGGCGACTAGAGGGGCATTGAAACACTTAGCATGAAAGTAGGCTTTCCAAACATCAATATTATTAAAGGAAAATGGGATCTTTTGGGGCCTTTGAGGTTGACATTAAGTAGATAATGATTTCCTTCCTTACGTGCGGAATCAGCAATGCCATAGTTACTTCCTACGAGAATGACAACCAATATATGAACATTGCAGTTGACCATTTATGAAGCACTGGGCTGCCTTGCAGTTATCCCTAACTGTTCTAAGGGTACATGTCCCAATGGAAAAACTGGGCTTACATAGAAGTTACCGGTAGGCATAATAGCTATTTTTCGGACTTTTAATTTTTTTCTCAAAGAGCCTACATTCTCTGAATCGGATTTTCATAATCTCTGGGCTTTACCACACTGTCTGAAATGGGGATCAGGCTTCTGTTGAGAAAGGCTGCTTCCTCGAGCTGTTCAGAGTGGTGCCCGTGATTGAGCCAGCACAAGGGGTGGCGTCGGTGGCTGGGGTGAATGAGAGCTGCCAGGCTCTTAGGTGATGCTGCACACCCCAGGCTCGTTCCTCTGGCCTCATGGGGGAACGCCTATTCTGTTGGATTTTGGATCAATGCTGAGTCTCTTGGAGAGAAGCTGTTTTCCCCTGGTGGGGGGGGTGGCGAGGAGGAGGCATCAAAAGACATTCTTCAAATGAAGGCTCCCTTGCTTTGTTTCAGAAAGATGACTTGCAAGTAAATCTGAGAAACACACTAGAGACAAGTCCAGAGAAGCCTGGACTAAAAGACCATCTTGACCCAGGAATAAGTTATATCATTGGGTAAATAAATGGCTCTATCTGTTTGTGTCCTGGTTTCTTCACACAAGAAGTGGGATTAATAGCCCCACTTTACCAGCTTAAAAAAGGTAATTGGAATAATAATCAAATCTGTCAGTATCTAGTGAGCTTTCTTTGCACTATCTATTGCGCTAGGGGGTTTTATTCATGTAATCTTCCTGTGCATAGATTTCATGTAACCATTTTATAGATAAGGAAACTGAGATTTGGAAGAGTTGAGCAACTCATTCAAGATCCCATTGCTGGTTCTGCGTATAAGTGAAATTGTACGGTATTTGTCTTGGTCTTTTTTCACTCAGCACAATACCCTCTAGGTTCATCCATGTTGTTGCAAGTGGCAAGATTTCATTCTTTTCTATGGTTCAGTAATATTCCATTGTCTGTATGTGTATGTATGTATACATACTTACGTATATATCACATCATTTGTCTATTAATTGACACTTAGGTTGCTTCCACATCTTGGCTATTATAAATAATGCTGTGCTGAACACATGGATGCATACTGAAAACTGAGCAAAAAGGAAAAAGGACTCATGGACATGGACAAGAGTGTGGTGACTGCTGGGGGCAGGGAGGGTATAAGGGGACTAAATGGCAATGGAAAAAAATACAATAAAGATTAAATCAAGAAAAAATTGTTTTAAGAAAAGATTACACAGCTGGTAAAAGGCAGAGCCAATTTTCCAACAAGGGCAGTTTCACCCCAAAAGTAGTGCTCCAAACCCCTCCCCAGTACCCCACGGTGCTGGATGCAGTGTGCACACTTCATGAATGATAGCAGTGAGCAGTATTTGGTATCAAGGCTGTGGAAAGGTCGGTTGGTCATGGAAATGAGTGAGGTGTAGAGGGTAGGCAGGGAGACCCACCCAGCTTCCTACCCCAGGCAGACCCCTAGTTGTTGCCACGGGTTCACTGCAGTGCCCAGTGTGAGTCAGAGGCTGCCTTTTCTAAAGGCTTTGGGTCAGATAAATGCAGGGGCTTTCTGCAGAGGAACCTGTCAGAGGAGACTTGGTTTCTGAGGAATTAATTGGAATTCCCTTAGCATTCTACCAGCATCAGCCCGAACATCACTCACCCCCAGTAGATTATCATTAATCGGGTGAGCAAGGAGACAGGAACAGCCTCTGATAGCTAATTTATTCTCTTCTCCAGGGTGAAAGGGTGGGAGTGGGCTGAGGTGCCTGGGTTTACTTTGAGAGATTTGGGGCAGAAAGCCTAGCGACCAATGGTATGGTGACCTCGATTTAAATAGACAGATTAACGACTTCTGGTCTCAACAACGGTTGGGAAGAGAGTTTTCTAAGGCCCGTAATTTTTATTTCATTTTTCTTCTTTTCAGCTCTGGGCCCTCACTCATCTCCTCTCATGAATCCTCTCCCACAGCACAATCATCTAAGTTCATGTTTTTTCTCTTCCAGTTAGTGTGTTTGGGGACGCTGGTTTTCCAGTAGCCAGGAACAATTTTTTTCAGTAGTAGATGTGACTTCTGCCACCTTATACTTTTCTGTATTCTCGCCATACCTCCTCTACTACCCATCCTTGTTGTCCAATGTGGTGTCCAGCTTTGGACTTCCAGGAGCTGGTTTTGATACCTAGCAGGGTGATTATGGGGCTTCGGTGCTGGCTGACTTGGGTTTTAATGCCCATCTAGCTGTGTGGCCATAAGCAAGTTACTTAACTTCTCTGGGCATTGATGTCCTCATTGGTAAATGAGAATAATCTCAGCTGCTGCCCAGGACAGCAGCACAGATTTGATACAATCCTGTATGTTGTATCTAGGCCATAGCAGATGCTTCATGTCATTTTCCTTCCCTGGAAAAAGGAAGGAGGCACTTTCATGTCCAGGTGTGAGTCTTTCCTGCAACCCAGTGTGAACTTGGGACTTAAAGAGTGGGCACAAGCTAACACCTTCTAGTCATCCACCCTCTGAATTCACACTGCTGCCATTAGTCTGGCCTGGGAAAGCCTGCTGGCTTCAGCTCTGGTTAATGGGCTTCAGGCATTAAAAAATCTCATAGCAGAGTCAGCAAAACCCCTTGAAGCTAACCTACTGGGCACGATTTGTATCTCTTCCCTCAGCCTCTTTGTCCACTCTCCACGGTACTTCACTCCACAGACATACTGTAATGTCCTTTCGTGAGGCCCGGGGTTGTCGCGGATGAATCCTTACCTGTAGCCTCTTTTGTATTCCTTTGTTCTACTCCCGCTTGCCCCACTGCGCACAGAAGGTTGAGGCTTGTGTTTGAAAAACGGGCTCTGAAGTCAGACTCTTGGGTTTGACATAGGATTTAATTATGTATATTTTAAAATGATGTAAATTATTTTACAGTTTGCATTTGTTGTTTAACATTTTGCTCCGGAGGCTCATTCCTGTTGTATGTTGTAACTTTATTTTTCTTACTGTATAGTACTCCACATTATGAATATGTCACTGATTAGCAATTCTACAGTTGATAGACATTTAGGTCATTTTCAGATTTTTATTACTATGAGCAATGCTGCTATAAATATATACTGAATGCTAGCAGACATTTGAAAGAGCTTCTTAAGACAGCTCTTAAGAAGCTTTCCTGAAGAACAAACCTGAAGAAGAAACTTGGAAATTACTGGGTCACAGGGTATGTCCTTCTTCAAATTTATTACATAATGCCAAATAGTTTCTCAAACTGACTATAACAAAATTCACTTCCACTAGCAGTGTGTAAATATTCCATCACTCCACATTCTTGTTCCCACCTGCTATTTCTAGATCCCTCACCACACCCACCCTGGTGTGTGGGTGAAATAGGATTTCAGGATCTCATTTGGTTTGCATTTCAGTGGTTTGCATTTCTCTGATTTCTAATCAGATTGAGTATCTTTTCATATATTGATTAGCTACTTGGATTTTTCTCTTTGTAAAGTGTATGTCTAAGCCTTTTGCTTGTTTTTCTGTTTTGTGGCTTATCTTTTTTTCTTATTTGTTTTCAGGAGATTTATATATATTTTGTCTACTAGATTTTTGGAGTTATAATGATTGCAAATAGCTTTTCTGCAGTTCTGGAGAAGTCCTCCATCAAGAGAGGCATTCTTAGTTTTAATGCAATCTAGTTTCTAGGAGATGCAGTTGAGGCTCAGCATCTTGGTGTCCCCTGTAAGGTCTTTTCGTAGGTGGCAGAGCCAGATTTAAATCCGGGTCTGAGCACAGAAATCGATCTCCTTCTGTCAGATTAGACTGTCTCCATTCAACGTGTCTAGAAAGTGGTCAGGCGTGGAGTCAGAATTCAGGAAAACTTTGTTAGGTTTTTCAAGGGAACATTATTCCCTGCCAGAATGCTTGTCCAAATAAAATAAGGAGTTTTTTTTTTTTTAATGAAAATAGAATTTAGACACATGCCTTTCCACCCTCTGCTAAGTCTAACCCCTTCTTTTTTCCCCATGGCAATAGGATTTTTGTTAAAGCTCTGTGTATATAGCTCATAAAAAAACAATTCCCACCAAGTCTAGGTAGAATTACTTGTGTGTCTTTGCATCTGTGTGTAATCCTGACTGATAACACCCCAGATAAAGAGAAATCAAGTTGTCTCTTCAAATGAGCACAAGAAGATTTGGGCATCTGTTCCTTTTAAACTAAGCATATTTTCGTTGTCATAGAACATTTGATATTGAGTTGGTGAATGGAAATACAAAGGGATTAGGAGCGCAGTGTTTCACTGAATATCTCCTTAATCACAGGGAGTGGGACTTCTTAATTTAAATTTCTGATTAGGCGTGTTGAGCACAGACAGCGCCACTCTGATCTCATTAGCCCTAGTGATAATGTGCACTAATTATCCCTCTTCCAAAGCCAGGGGTTCATTTATTACCTACATGGATGAACCTTCTCTTCGCCCTTGGCATCGGCGTGAAAAATGAGCTTGGGGACAGGATGGAGGTGCTGGGAGGAGTGAGAGACCGATAAGTGAAAGGGCTTCAGGTTTCTGTGGCAGGAACATCCGAGCCAGGCAATTTGTGCCATGCCCAGCAAGCTAAACCCCGAGTTCGAGATTTGACGGATGGCCATGAAAGATGTGCAAATTTTACCATGTTCTTTCTCTCTAGGAAGTTAGTTTGGCCTTGGCCAATTGACACAACAATATAATAGCCAAACGCTGAAGTCTATTATATAACTTAACACTAGGGATTCTGGATGATGGTGATGTACACATCACTCAGGTTGGGGTGTGGGCCCCATCTGCGGTGGGCATCTGAGGTTGGGTCCCAGGATTCAATGAGCCCACGTTAGTAAGGCTGTGTGTGGGTTGGGAAGTAGAAATACTTTCTACCCCTGCTCAACATGGGGGAACATGTAAAGCCCTTTGGGATTCACCTGAATTCTTCCAAAACACCAGGGACCTAGTTTTGTTCTCAAAGGAGTCATTTCCACGTTGGTTTTCTAATACTTCCTCTCACGTAGGTTTATAACCTTCGACGTGTCCCAGTTTTAAAACAAGGAAAAGCAAAGCTCCCAGGAAAGAAGTGTTTTGTCTGGATCACACTCCCAAAAGTGTTCTCTTCATCAGGTGCAGTACATGGTGGGAGTATATGTTAGTACAGCTTTTTCAAGGGCAGCTTGTCGCATTGATTAAAATTGGATGTGCATGCCTGTTGACCCAGAAATCCCACTCCAGAAATTTATACTATAGAGTATTTGCATAAGAGTCAAAGAAAGGTTTATGTTATATATATCTATATGTAGAAATATGCATACACATGCACTCTTATACATATCTACATCTCCAAAGATATCTTTATTGCAGAACTCTTTTTCATAGAAAAAAATGGAACCAGATCTAATATATACCAGAAGGAGACTGGTTAAATAAATAATGGCACACAGTGGAGTATGATGTAGGTACTAAAAAGAATTTAAAAAGGGTTTTGCACGGGCACGGGAAGGTATCCCAAATCCATTAAGTGGGAAAAACTGGCTGTGGGGCTGTATGTCGCGTAGCACCCTGTCCCTGTAAAGGAGTGGGCACTCATTAGTGTCCATGCCAGGGGTTCTGTGTGGTGCAGGGGAGGCTGGGAGTGAGAGAGGGCAGAGGAACTTCCGCTTTATAAGTCCATACATTTCAGCATCATTTGAAATCTCGCAACAGGCTGACTTTCCTGTGGCATTCAGCAAAAAGCAATAAAGATAAAATGCTTGCCATTCAGTCCCATTTAAGATGGAGGCTCTCCATCCCGAGGCCAAGTACTGAAAGGCTGTCAGAATTGCAAAGCAATTAGAAACCATTGCCTTAAGCACACTGAATACGCCTGCCTCAGTGAGTGTTAAAAAATAGCATTCCTCTAAGAGCAAGATTGTCTCAACTACTAGATAATATCCTTAAAAGAGTTGTGTTCATAGCTGATAGCAGGCATAATGTGCACCAGGCACTGTTTCAGGTTAATGCAATCCTGCCACTGGATCTGCAGTTCGAGCCTGTGTCTGCCCGTGTCAGCCTCTGCAGAGCCGGCAGGGATTCATGGGCATAACTTTGGTTGTATGCACTCGACCGTAGCACTAAGATAGACCCTCCACCCCGCACCCTTGCCAGCTCCTTCTTCATCAAATCACTCTTTGATTCCTTGCTTCCTTCCTCTTTTCCTTCTTTCTCTCTTCATTCTTTCCTTCAGCAAACATTTTCCTAGCCCATGCCATGCACTGAACTAGGGACAGCATAAAATGAAGCAATAAATTTGTCAGAATTCTTGCTCAAAGGAGTGAGTTCATGGTCCATCAGGGAAGATGACCATGAAAACACGGGGTGATAAATTCTGATAAGGAAGAGGGCTTAGAGCCAGACCGAATTGGATGGCTAACAAGGTGGACTCTTGGCTCTGCTCCAAGTCTGTGACCTTGGCAAGTTACCACCTGTAAAGCCATTTCTTCGAAAGGTAATCTGGAAATAATAGTTCCTACCTCCCGATAGTGCAGACATGAAATAATAAAGCACACAATGCGTTTCTCCCTTCCTCTTGTCTTCCCCTCTTCATTGCTCTCTCCTTTTCTTCACTCTTGTCGATGAAAGAACATCCAACCTATAGAAAAGTTTTCCTATAAGAGTTTATCTGAGCCAAAATTTCAGAACATGCCTCGAAGCAAGGTTGAGAAAATGTCCCAGAGAGTGGCTGTTTTGCAGCTTATTTTATACATTAAAATCAAAGGAGAAGGTGTAAGGAGGGTTACTTGAAATCCACTGGTTCTAGATTAAGGACACAGGAGAAAGCAAAGCAGGGAAATCTCTGGGATTGGATAAAAACCAAAATGGAGAAATGTGTACTGCTTTTGCATTGGTGTGTACGGGGTAGTGAGCAATTAACAGCACACAGGGATGGTGTATGGGGAACAAGATGACAATGTGGGGTTTGATGGTCTTGTGCTGGGTCCCACCGCTCATGCCTTCGAGGGGCAGGAAAAGAAAATGACTTTGACATTTCAAAGGCATGTTATCCTAGATGCATAAAAACAATGGACAGGGCTTACTGAAGGTAAAGACTTACCTTTGCTGAGGAAGCGACAGGCCTGGCAGGTGACTACCTGCCATGGTTGCCCAGTTAGGAATTTATGTTCAGGTCATTCTGTGTGGTTATTCTGGGTCACTAGGGTTGTCAGGTTTATGACATAGCCCCTTTTTCATTCACAAATTTAATATGAATAATAGTGATAAAATGGTGTTTAAAGCACTATGGAAGCAGGAGAGGCAGGGAGGGTGCTTGGGTCTCAGGTGTGAACTGAGTGGCAGCCCCCTCCTCCCCTCCCGCTGGACGGGAGCCCCATTCCTCCCCGTGCATTCTCTTCTCTTCACATAGACTCTCAGGAAATGCTTTGAGGTGAGCTCATTCCTCTTCCATGTTAATTGAAATCACTATATTTCCTCTCATGGGTTTTTGCACATAAGCCCCATCTGTCATTGTGTAATAAAAGTTATTTTTCCCCTTTGCAGAGTTTCGGGCCTCAGAGAGTGGGATGCGTTGGCTTCTCCCCCTTCTCCCCTCCCCCTTTCCCCGGGGAAGAGCCTTGCCTGCCCCACCCCCACTGAAGTCCCATATCCTAGGCAACTGCCTACCATGCTGTGGGGATGAGCCTGCTGTTGCCTTTAAACTTCCAAGGTCAGGAGAAGCTATGTCTTGCAGGTGTGTCTCTGAAAGACACATGTAAAGAAACCCACTCAATCATGGCCCAAATCAGCCTTTTCATTAAAATGTAGTAGGGTGAGTACTTTACAAGGAGAGGAGGCAGGTAAAAGATTAACAGGGCGGCTGCTGTCACTCATGGGCTGCTCAGCTCACCTTCAATATCCCACCCATTCATCATCACCATTGGCTACACTTCCCACCTCCTATTGGAATCCAGTTTTATAATCGGGGTCAGCAAAGTACCCTCCCCACAAGAAGTCACTGCTGGGCGACTCCCCATCAATGTTTATTCTAAGAGGAGAGAAGACACTCTGTTAGTTCTTCATTCAGGGACTGAAAGTCAATGCGATCGATGCCCACGATGAAATTGTGGGGAAAGTACCATGTGTGCCGAGATGCTGATCAGCGTGGACTCTG
>PVJI01013097.1:0-48985 GCA_004026765.1 Micronycteris hirsuta | reverse complement strand
GCCCGGCTGGTGTAGCTCAGTGGATTGAGCGCGGGCTGGGAACCAGAGGGTCCCGGTTCGATTCCCAGTCGGGGCACATGCCTGGGTTGCGGGCCAGGTCCCCAGTGAGGGCCATGTGAGAGGCAACCATACATTGCTCTTTCTCCCTCCCTTCTCCTCTCTCTGAAAATAAATAAATAAAATCTTTAAAAAAAAAAAAGAATTTATTTTTAGGGAGAGGGGAAGCGAGGGAGAAAGAGAGGGAAACATTGATGTAAGAAACCTTGATCATTTGTCTCTTGTAGGCACCCCGACCAGGGACCAAACCTGCAACACAGGCACGTGCCCTGACCTGGAATTGAACCAAACACATTTTGCTTTGCCAAATGTTGCCCAACCAACTGAGCTGTTAGGCCAGATAGTAAACCAAGGCAGGAAGGGGGAGGGAGACATGTCCCATACATTAATTGAGCAGTCCTGAGTCTGGTCCAATAAGATTGCCAGGCATTCTGACCATCACAAGCAAAAATAGAGCAGGAGGAGGGGAGTCCAGAGACCCTGTGCTGGGAAAGGGAGCCTCTGTAGCAATTTTACTAAGACAGAAAGCCTTTACTAGCTGAGAAAGAAAGCACTTGTTAACTGTACATTGATCCCAAAGTCTAGAAGGAGGAGGAAGGGTACCTAGAAGCTAGCTAAAGTATATAACCCCTGAACCCCAAATAGCGGGGCACTCAGATTACCTGTGCCCACTTGTAGCCTTTCGGCTCAAGGTATTTCATAAACTTGCTATTTCATTCCCACTTTACGTGTTGCCTCTCACTTGAATTCTCTTGTGAGCGAGGCAAGAACCAAGAAAGGGAGCCCCTGACTTGGGTCTCCCCGGTAACATGAGCCACACCAGTCAAGGCAGATGCTTTAATAGTCTTTCAACTGACCCTAGAGTTTTAGCTCCATTTCATTTTCCCTTCTGGAATGAAGACAGTTTCTCTTGCCAATGCCTCAGCTTTTTGGGGGTTCTTCAGTGATGAACACTGGATTGTTGGTCAGATTTCCTTACTGCTGACCTCAGATTCAGTCTTCTTGGAGACATTTCTAATTATAGTCCATCTGCTTTCCAGCATCCAAAACTTTGTTGCTGTTGATGCCTCTTTGTCTTCAACCTCTTGGGCTTATGCCATTAACACAATCTCTTTCTTGTCACGTCATTATGTGTCTTCAACCTACCCGCACAGCTATGCTAATGTTAAAGTTTCTTAACATTAAAAAATCATCAGGTTGAAACCAAATGATCATACCTATAGCCAAGATTTTCTTAAGCTTTGGATGACAAGATATCTTTAATATGCATACTCTTCTTTAAAGCTGATGACAACTCTGTAATGGTAAAGATTATTCTTTCTGTTTTATAGCTGAGAAACATCAAGAAAAAAGAGAGGCTCACATACTTTATCTACAGCAGAGGGAGAGCATAAGGGCCAAATCTGGAAGGACTTTTTTTTTTTTAAAGATTATAGCTATTTACTTTTATTTTTATTTTATTTTTTTAAAGGAGAAAGAGAGGGAGAGAAATATCATTGTGTGGTTGCCTCTCACATGGCCCCCACTGGGGACCTGGCCCGCAACCCAGGCATGTGCCCTGACTGGGAATCGAACTGATGACCCTTTGGTTCTCAGACTGGCACTCAATCCACTGAGCCAGATCAGCCAGGGTGGCTTTTTTTTTTAAATCCTCACCCACAGACACCTTTTTTCATTGCTTTTAGAGAAAGGAAGAAGAGAGAGAAACATCGGTGCAAGAGAGAAGCATCCATAGGCTGTCCCACACAGGCATTGGGACTGGGGATCCAACCTGCAACCTAGGTAAATGCCCTGATGGAAACTAGAACCTATAACCTTTTGGTTATGGGATGACACTCCAACCAACTGAGCCACACTGGCCAGGGCACTCTAGAAGTCTTTTTTAAAAAATCAGAACTGATTAGTAATGCTAAAAATCAGAAGACCCTGCATTAAAAAATCCAGTTATCAACAGCTCTTGAAAAACCAGAAATGGGGCAATATTGGTCCCACATTCTCCATGGCAACAATGATTTGGAGCTGAATCACAGTTGCCCCTTTCATATGGGATCCTCTGGTTCTCCTCTGCCTCCAGCCAGCTCCTCCACTTGTTTGCTACCAGGAGACATTTGAATTCGAGACTGGAAGGAAAGAAACCATTTTATTTGGAAATACAAAATGAAACTTAATACATATGCAAAAATAAATCTATGCCAAAAGCCACTTCTCTGGGTCCCATCCAGTGCCCACCTTCTCTAATGGTTATGCCAGAGACTAGAAACATGAGTAACAGGCACAAATCCACACAGATAATATGCATATTTTGTCTCCTTTCCCCCACACAAGCTGCATATACTTGTGTAAACATTTGTTGATTGGTAAAACATGTCCAGTACTGCAAACAAAAATGCAGGGGTGGGGGAGGGGAATGAAGTTACTAAAATAGCAAAAGTGTAGTTTATCGGGCTGGATCATGAAGGTGGCATTTCATGATAAATTCCCACAGTGCCTCAGAGGGAGGGGGAGGGGAGAGGAATGTGCAGATGCACCAAAGTTCAGGATTTTTTTCACATTCATAAAGCCTCCCCCCAACCCCCACTTTTAGCAAAACTGAAAGGGACATTGCAGTCCAGTTTAACTTTAAACTTTATTCCCAGGATCCTCTAAATAACAGCAGCTCTCAAATCTCAACTCTAGCTAAGTGGCTAACCAGCACTACCCCTGTGAAAGATTCTACCTTTCTGAACCTCAATTTCTCTATCTGTGATTGAAGGTACCAGATGAAATCTCCAATTCTTCTTATCTAATCCCCCAGACCTTCACCTACTTCTTGCACTTGAAGACAGTCTTTGATATTTTCCCAGTTGGGTCTGGACTGTCCTGGTTATTTGTGTGTGTGTGCGTGGTGGTTGGGTGGGGGGAGGGGACAGGTAGGAGTGCATGCTCAGCATTAGTGGAGAAAGAAGGTGCTCTCACAAACTTTAGAAGGCACAAAACCAGGTTTTGAAGGTGGAGTAAGTTCTTTTGTTGGCTCAGAAGGATCTCAACATCCTACAGATTATTTTATTCTCAATGCTCCTTAAAGAAGCATTTGTTTAACTCTACATCCAGATCATTGCAACCTCCTGGAGGAGAAGGCACCAGCTACTGTCATTAAGGCCACATGGGTGTGTGGAAATGCAGGGGTAGTGGTTCAAGCCTATTCAGACCATGAGTCATTAACTGGCTGGAGGAACCAGAGCTATAAAGAGGAGGTGCCAAGACTAAGGCTGCCTCTCAATTTGTTGGCACATTTATTGAATGCCTACTCTGTGCCACTGCATGGTGTGTCTGAGCTCTAGAAGCCAGAACATTGAAATAGCTTATGCCCACAGCTTAATACAAACACTCTCGGTCAAGGATTAGAGCAGGGGTTGGAAAACTGCAGCCCAGGTAGGCCACCTGCTTTTGTAGTAAAAATTTATTGGAACACCAGCCACGCCCATTCATTTAGGTGTTGTCCGTAGCTGCTTCTGCTTTACCACAGCAAGGCTGAGCCACGGCAGAGCCCATATAGCCCACAGAGCCTTAACTACTTACTTTCTGGCTCTTTACAAGAAAGTCTGCCAATCCCTGTGTTAAAGAAAAGCACTTATGCATAACTAAGAAATGAGATAGATGGTCAGGGAACAAATGATGTGCCTAATAAAGTCTCAGAGAGAGGAGACTGGCTGAATTAATGACAACAAAAAAGCATGGATTGGACTTCTGGCCAAGATGGAGGCATAGGTAGACACACTGTGCCTCCTCCCACAACCAAAAGAGGAAAAACAACAATTTAACAAACAAAAACAGTCAGAAATGACAGAGAATCGAACTGAGTGGAAGTCTGACAACCAAGGAGTTAAAGAAGACAAGTTCATCCAGACTGGTAAGTGGGGTGGAGCCAAGGAGAGCAAGCGGTGAGACGGTGGTTTGTGGAGTGGTACTGGCAACGCCGCAGCTGCCCCGAGAGGCCCGCTGAGGGCGCACCTGGAGAAGCCTGTGGCTGGCCGACCCAGACCTAGCAGGGCTGAGACTGGTGAACCTCATCTGTGCACAGATAAACCGAGAGAAAAAGCTGGGGAGCAGAGCAGACCACGAAACCCACCATCACAGGGAAATAAAGCCTCAAACCACCGATTGAAAACACCTGTGGGGGTGGAGGTGGCAGCAGGAAGAACTCCCAGCATCACGGGAGAGTTCATTGGAGAGACCCACAGGGACTTGGAACTACGAAAACCCGCCCACCCACCGTGGAGCCAGCACAGAAGGGCCCAACTTGCTTGTGGGTAGCGGGGTAAGTGCAGAGAGTGGAGCAAGCCCCATTGTTCACTCAGGCCCCGCCTCCACAGGCAGGGTCAAAACACAGTGACTTGGGTTACCCCACCCTGGTGAACACCTAAGGCTTCGCCACTTAAAGTAATAGGTGCACCGAGGAAAAAAATGGCCCAAATGAAAGAACAGATAAAAGCTCCAGAAAAAACACAACTAAGTGAAGAAGAGATAGGCAACCTATCAGAAGCACAGTTCAAAACACTGGTAATCAGGATGCTCACAGGATTGGAAGAAAGATGGTCACAATTAGTTGACAAATGAAGGATACGCTAAAGGAAATGAGGGGAAATGTGCAGAGAACCAATAGGGATGAGAAGGAAACTGGGACTCAAATCAATGGAGTAGACCAGCAGAAAGAAAAAAACATCCAACCAGAAAAGAATGAAGAAACAAGAATTGAAAAAAATGAAGAGAGGCTTAGGAACCTCTGGGATGTCTTTAAACATCCCAACATCCGAGTCATAAGGGTCCCAGAAGGAGAAGAGGAAGACCAAGGGATTGAAAACTTATTTGAACAAATAATGAAGGAGAACTTCCCCAATCTGGCAAAGGAAATAGACTTCCAGGAAGTCCAGGAAGCTCAGAGAGTCCTAAAGAAGTTGGACCCAAAGAGGAACACACCAAGGCACATCATAAGGACATTACCCAAGAATAAAAATAAGGAGAGACTCTTAGAAGCAGCAAGAGAAACGGAGACAGTTACCTACAAAGGAATTCCCATAAGACTGTCAGCTGATTTCTCAAAAGAGACCTTGCAGGCAAGAAGGGGCTGGAGAGAAGTATTGCAAGGCATGAAAGGCAAGGACCAACATCCAAGAATACTCTATCCAGCAAAGCCATCATTTAGAATGGAAGGGCAGATAAAGTGCTTCTCAGATAAGGTCAAGTTCAAGAAGTTCATCATCACCCAGCCTTTATTATATGAAATGTTAAAGGGATTTATGTAAGGCATGGAGGGATATCAACAGGGGAGTGGGAGGGGGAGAGAGGGGGAAAAGCGCAGAGAATAAGTAGCATAAATGGTAGGTAGAAAACAGACAGGAGGAGATTAAGAATAGTATAGGAAATGTAGAAGCCAAAGAATTTATGTGTATGACCCATGGACAAAAACTAAAGGGCAGGGAATGGAGGGCGATGTGGGGTGGAGGGGAATACAGAGGGGAAAATGGGACAACTGTAATTGCATAATCAATAAAATATATTTTTTAAAAAGCATGGTTTATTTAAGGCTTGATTACTTTGAAGTCACAATAATTTGCTTGGAGCTTACATTTAACTGTATGCACCAGTTTAAAACAAAAACTACTTGATCTATCACAAATAGAAAGAATGATCACTTCCAACTTCTAGAGGAAACTGACTGTAAAGAGTCCACATACAATAAGGGATACTGTCATTTATAGATATTCTAAAGGACTTCTCAAGGGTGATTTTTTTTAGCTCTGCCTGATATTTTTTCCTTTAGGGTACATTTTGGACTTTGGAATCTAATGCACGCACAGGTTCATAGCTCCACAGCAAGGACCTCTTTTGACGAACAAATAAGAGTGGTTTGTATGTCACACTCTGATTTTTACACAAAGAGAAGCTCCTTAATCACTTGGGGTTGATCAAAGCAGTCTGTTTTCTTTGCTATATTTGAAATACCAACTGAATCATACTGGTACTAACTGAATTTCTTTTAAAGAAAAAGCTCATTATGTACAATTAGCCATAGCCCAGCCCAGTGGAAATTACTAGAATTAATGAATGTTCAGAGTTAGTTCTTGCCCTCTCATTCTCAAACGTGGTAAATCCATCTCAACGGGCTGCTGCTGAAAGCATCCTGCTGTGAATTACAAGGAAATCAGCCTGGCTGCAAGCAGAAAATGCCAAGGATAAGGGTGGAACATCAGATACTAAGAAAACATGAAGAAGTCCTATACAAGGGGTACTTGAGTCACGTCGTGGATGCTGCCACTGAGATTTCTACTTGGAGAAGATGCTTCACCATGCCAAACCACTGCCCTTCCATGTGAAAATCTTGAGGCACACCCACTTCCACACTATGTGGCAGAGGAGTCAAAGGTAGTAAATGTGCGTACAAACACCAAGCCTGTTTTGTAAAGCCACTTGTGGAAAGCATGCTTAAAAACAGAATTTGGCTGTATTCCAGGAAATCAGTTGCTTTTCAGGAAGAAAATTAAACTAAAAGATGAGAAAACAGTCAGTGTGCATCCCTCATCCATGGCAGAAGCAGCCACGGTGTTGTACCCTCTGATTTTCATGGAACAATGCCATGTATGCTTCCAAATGCTGAGAAGGGAGGCTTTGCACTAAATCATGACAATACACAACCCCATGGAGAGTTTATATGCAACGATACGTTCCCCATCCAACTCCGGAAACATGGGTTCTGTGGGCCTAGTCCAGCCTGAAAGCATCAGTGAGCAAAGCCTCCATATATTCCAAGGCAGAAGACCACTTCCTTAAATCTCATGACAAAAATACAAAAGAACCTCAAAATGATATACTGGTTCATTAGGCTGCTTTTTCAATCCCCACTCCCCCAAGATCCTGCCCTAGGGGACAGCTATAGTGTCTCTGCTGATAGCAAAGACATTTTCAAGAGTCAAAATATGACATAAAAAAGTCAATTTACAACACACTAAAAATATTTGCCCATTTCCCCAAAATGACCCCTAACCCTTCTGTAAGTCAGTAGATCTTTTCCCCCCTTATCCCTTTGCTTGGGACTGGCCCACAGAGACAGGGATTTTCCTGACACGTCACTCCTCCATCTGGGCCCATGCCTCTTCCGCCTTCTCGTAGTACTGGTTGGCCAGCCGGCCCTTCATGGCTTCCATCGCTGCCTCTGCAGCCTGGGTGTACAAGTCACCTGAAAGACAGGAAAGTGGGCCACAAACAGCTCAACCACCTGGTGTTTTTGCCAGCCCAGTGTCCCCCACTCTCTCTGGAAAGAGCATCCAAACTACTCCTAATCCCCTCTTCCTCCACATGACCTGGGTGGGCTCTGGGTGGACAAGTAATTAAAGTCTGGCCAGTCAAAGTGCCCTCCCCATTCCCCACCAGGCCACAGGGATTGGCCCAGACTTAGGCACACCCATCAGAGTAAGCCATTTCAATGAGCACCTGTGATTGGCTTAGGAGTAGGTCGATGATTTCATTGTAGCCGATGAAAATGAGGCTGAGGACTTTGCAGGACTATTTGGGGAATGTGTGAAAGTCGAAGAAACAAAGATTATAAATAGCCACATGTCAGTTCAGGATAGGTCTGACCATCAAATGAATTTGTGCCACATGAACACATGATTTTCAGAGCTTTTAGGATTATAGAATTGTATTTATAGAATGTATTTGCTTATTTTTTTTAATATAACCTTAAGAAAAACCTTTAAACTTAGCCTGATCCCATACCTGTGAAATAAGGAGTTCAGTACGCTTATTATGTAATAGAAGAAAAATATCTAATGGGTGTATCAACTGCTGAATGGATAAACAGAATTGGTATATCTATACAATGGAATATTATTTGACAATAAAAAGGAATGTCACAAAATGGATGAACCTTGAAAAAATGCTCTGTGAAAGAAGCCAGACACAAAAGAGCACATATTTTATGATTCTGTCTAACGAAATGTCCAGAATAGGTATATATGCAAAGACAAAAAGTAGGTTAGTTGTTTCCAGGAATGAAGTGGGGTGGAATTAGAAATCATTGCTAGAGACCTGGCTGGTGTAGCTCAGTGGATTGAGTGCAGGCTGCGAACCAAAGGGTCGCTGGTTTGATTCCCAGTCAGGGCACATGCCTGGGTTGCAGGCCAGGTCCCCAGTGGGGGCCACGTGAGAGGCAACCACGCATTGATGTTTCTCTCCCTGTCTTTCTCCCTCCCTTCCCTTCTGTCTGAAAAGAAAGAAAGAGAGAAAGAGAGAAAGAGAGAAAGAGAAAGAAAGAAAGAAAGAAAGAAAGAAAGAAAGAAAGAAAGAAAGAAAGAAAGAAAGAAAGAAAAGAAAAGAAAAGAAAAGAAAGATCATTGCTAAAAAGGACTGGTTTTCTTTCTGGCGTGGTGAAAATATTCTGCAATTAGATAATGGTGATGGTTATGCAACATCGTGAAGATCCTAAACACCACTGAGCTTGTACATTTTAAAATGGTGAATTTTAGGTTATAAAAATGTAAGCTCAAGCCCTGGCTGGTGTGGCTCAGTGGACTGAGGGCCAGCCTGCAAACCAAAGAGCTGCCAGTTTGATTCCCAGTCAGGGCACCCCCAGTTGGTGGTGCGTGAGAAGCAACCACACATTGATGTTTCTCTTGCTTTCTTCCTCCCTCCCTTTCTCTAAAAAAAATAAATAAAATATTTTTTTAAATGTAAGCTCAATTTTTTCCACTGCAAAATATTTTATTATTTTTTACATATATTTTATTGATTATGCTTTTACAGTTGCCCCAGTTTTTCCCCCTTTTCCTCCCTCCACCCGGTACCCCTCATTCCCTCCAGCAATCCTCCACTTAGTTCATGTCCATGGGTCACACATAGACTGCACTTTGCTGTGCATAATACACACCCACGTTTTTGGCCCAAACTTTCAGGGAAAAAATTTTGTTTAATTTTTTAATTCAATTAGTTTGTATTTATATTTAGATACTTGTTTTTTGTGTATAAAGGGATTTTAGCATTTATTTTTTAACATATAGATATTGTTATTGCTTTCTAGACTTTTAATGCGTAAGCATAAGTAAAAGAGTTAAAAACATTGCTATAGTATGGAATTAGTACTACCTATGCATAATATACATCCTTATTTTTCACTTAAAAATTTGAGGGAAAAAAGTAAGCATTACACAAGGCAAAATACAGTAAGTTCTTTAGAGACTTCATTTCCTACACTGTTCTTAACATCCCTTGTCTATTCTGTACCTACCAAGTTGTACTTAATCCCTGCACTTTTTCCCCCATTCTTCCCCTTCCGCCTCCCAACTAATAACCCTCCAAATGATCTCCATATCTATGATTCAGTTCATTTTGCTTGTTTGCTTACTTTGTTTTTTAGATTCAGTTGTTGATAGTTGTGAATTTATTGCAATATTAATGATCATCATTTTGATCTTCTTTTTCTTAAATAAGTCCCTTCAACATTTCATGTAATAATGGCTTGATGATGATGAACTCCTTTAGCTTTACCTTGTCTGGGGAGCACTTTTCTGCCCTTCCATTCTAAATGACAGCTTTGCTGTATAGAGTAATCTAGGTTATAGGCCCTTGCTTTTCATCACTTTGAATACTTCCCACCAATCCCTTCTTGCCGGCAAGGATTCTTTTGAAAAATCACTGATAGTCTTATGGGAACTTTTCTCTTGCTGCTGCTTTTAAGATTCTCTCCTTATCTTTAACCTTCGACATTTTAATTATGATGTGCCTTGGGGTGGTCCTCTTTGGGTCTATCTTGTTTGGGGCTCTCGGTGCTTCCTGGACTTGTATGTCTATTTCCTTCACTAAATTAGGGAAGTTTTCTTTCACTCTTTTTTTCAGATAGATTTCCTGTGTGAACCAGATTGATGGAGTCTCCAACATGGCGTCCCCACTCTGTGGCTCTGTGTGAGGGAGTGCTTAGAATGGGGGCAATGCCACTGGTTGGCCTCTGGAGTTTTGTACAGGAGGAAGTTGTCCTCTGGCACTCACCCTGATGCCAAACTCAATTTCTCCCTGTATGCCACGGGTGCCTTTCCAGCTGCCGCCCCTGTGCTGGAGCCCAAAGGAAGTGAGTCTGCATAAGTTCTAAACCCATTGGGGGCCCTTTAAGAGGAGACCCTTGAGAATCCCGCAGTTTCTTCTGCTGTCCCAACCCTCACTGGTTTTTATAGCCAGAAGTTATAGAGACTTATCTTCATGGCACTGGAACCCTGGGCTGGGTGGTCTGGTGTGGGGCTGGTATCCCTCACTCTAGAGGTATCCCTCCTGATTTTTATCCACCACATGTGGGTGTGGGACTGCCTGTTTCACGTCTCCGCGTCTGTCTGTATCTCTGCCCCTCCTACCTATCTGGATGAATGTGACTTCTTTAATTCCTTGGTTTTCAAACTTCCAAGCAGCTCAATTTTCTGATGATTTTGGGTACTAGTTGTTTTGTAGTCTAGTTGTAATTTTTGCTGAGGTTGTGTGAGGAGGAAAGCCTTGTTCAGCGATACCTCCATCTTGACTGGAAGTCCTCAAGTTGTTTTATTTAAAAAAAAAAAAAAAAACACCCAAAACACAAGCCCCTAATATATAACCATTAAAATAAAAATGTTCATCTGCACACCAGCTCCATGAAGCTCCCTACCAAGCCAGCACCATATGGGTATCCTGCCTGGCAAAATAGACCGTCTATATGAATCTTTCTCCCCCACTAGTACCTCTTGCTATAATTCCCAGTCAGATAGGAACTATGTTCCTCCCTGTCCAGCCCTGTTCCACAGCAGGGGCAGGTCTGCCAGCCCCTACCTGATCTCTGTGGGTCCTTTTCCAGTCCGAAGCCGCCCTCAGACAGCATCACAGCCTCCCTGGCCAGCAGCACGTACCGGGGCTCATCTTGCATCCCATCATACTCACCGCCCTCATCACAGTCCGTTGTGTCCAGGGCGGTGTTATACCAGTGCAGAGCCTGTGGCCAGTCTTGGGACCTGGCAAGAGATAAAGAGGAAAGAGGGAGGCTACCATGACAACCAGGCAGGAGGGAGAAGGCCCACCATAAGGGGGAGCAAGTTAGGGATCCCAGGGGACCACCACGTATGAATCACGACCCACAGCACCCGATGCCACCACATCTAAGGGTCACTGTTTACACTGTATATTTTTACATTTACTGAGATAGCAATCTTTACCTTCACCTAATAAAATCGGTATATTACAACAATTTCCCAATGATAGAAACAGAGCATTTTGAGGAAGAGAGGCATTTTTCCAGTTTCAACAAGATAGCACCCTGTGGGCCAGCAGTAGCAGTAGCTGGTATCCCAGTCAATCTGCCCTATGACTTGGATAAAAGAGGAGGTGGTGGGGGCAGCGGTGGGTGGCTTTGCCAAGGCTTCCAGAATCAGCTAAGGGAACAGCAACCTTGTGCCCTATCTCATGCCAGGCCTGTGCAGTAGGCTCCGGCTGCCTCTAGCACAATGCAGGACTTCCCCGGGAAAAGCTGGTTCCCTCTCTGGCTCTGCCCCTCTGGCCCCTCCTCTTTTTCTTGCTACAGCAGGTGAAAAGCCAAACCACCAAGGACACACACAGGTTCCAACCAAAGGTAAACACAAAACAGAAAGCAAACAGGGCAACAGCTCTTTTTCTTTGGTTGTGCTGACTCCATTACCAGGAATGTAAGTATTTTTAGTACATCAGGAAAGAGCAAAGAGAGATGCAGAAAAGAATGTCTATGGGTCCCATGAAATATTCCAGGACAAACAGCCACAATGACTTGCTGTCCTCTCCTCCAAGGCCCTACCTGACCCAGCTCAGCCCCTGGTCTTAGCTCCTGCTAATCTCCTCCCGTGCTAGGCTCTCTGTTCCCAGACATGCCAGCTACTGTCTGCTCCTGGACCTTCGCTGCTGCTCTGTCTGCTTGGAATATTTTTTCCCCCTCTTTCCACATCCCTCCAAACTCAGCTCATATGTCACCTCTTCAGAGAAGCCATCCCCAAACACCTGATTGCTTACAATTGCCTCAATTTGTAATTCTCCTAATTTCTTTTTTTTTTTCTTAATAACCAAAGTCAATTCTGGCCATCTTTTTTTTTTTTTTTTAAGATTTTATTTATTTATTATTAGAGAGAGGGGAAGGGAGGGAGAAAGAGAGGGAGAGAAACAGCAATGTATGGTTGCCTCTCACATGGCCCTCACTGGGGACCTGGCCTGCAACCCATGCATGTGACCTGACTGGGAATTGAACCGGGACACTTTAGTTCCCAGCCCGCGCTCAATCCACTGAGCTATACTAGCCAGGGCTCTCCTAATTTCTTATTCACTGTTGATTACAGTTCCCCCAAAAAGAATGAAAACCCCAGGAAGGCAGGGACCAATGAAGGGTAAACACATAGGTAGTTGTGAGAGCCTTGAGGAGCTAACACTGATTCCACTTTGTTTTGTAGAAAAGAGAAAATGTCTTGAAAATTTTTCGTGGCATACCTAACAAGCTAAAGTTTTAACCTTTGTCTGGAAGCCACTAAACTGAATTTTACCCCTTTCACCTCTGACCCTTCCTAGTCTTGAAGGGCAAAACAGAACTTCCCTGTAACTATTACATGATAAAGAGGGGCCTAGTCTCTCCCACCTACCGCTGATTCTAACTGACTCCACAACCAGTGGTTAGGGTGCCCGTCCCTGCTTTGGAATTTGCAATGACTTTTCCTTGCCCTACTAGATGGTAACTTCTGAGAAGGTGGAAACCCCTGACATGCAAGTTTGGGCCTACCTGGGGCCCTGCCTTATCCAGAGTGGCCCTCAATTAACAAACACTCCCTGAATGGAAGAGGCTGGAGCTGCTTGGAATGAGGAAGAAGAATAAGAAAATAACTATAGTAGAAACTAAAAACAAAAAGGAAAAACTTTGATAGCCCTGGCTGGTATAGCTCAGTGGATTGAACACTGGCCTGTGAACCAAAAGGTCACAGGTTCGATTCCCAGTCAGGGCATGTGCCTAGGTTGCGGGCCAGGTCCCCAGTTGGAGGCATGTAAGAGGCAACCTCACACTTTGCCTCTTGCACATAGTATCTCTCCCACATTGATGTTTCTCTCCCTTTCTCCCTCTCTTCCCCTTTCTCTAAGAAGTAAATAAATAAAATCTTTAAAAAAAAAAAAACTTTGATAGATTTAACTACATAAATATTAAAGATCGATATATCCCCAAACCCAGTAAATAACTGTCATTGAGGGGCACATGTAACCCCCGTTCCCCCACATCCATGGCACTTATCTTTAAAAAATGTTCTTAAGGCAACTCATATGCCAAATAGTTCTTAGCATTAATATATTAAAAATTCTTACAAATCAACAACAAATAAACTATCATGTCAAAGAAAAAGGAGACAAAGTACATGAAAACACACAGAGCAAAGATTTTTAGGTGCCTAGGTCCAGCAGCCCCTGCCCACACTGTGCTTCCCCACTGCACTCCATGGGCACCATCTACTCTGGCATTCGATCTGACACAATTACATGGTGTCTTTGTTGTTTACTGCCCCTCCGTGCCAGTACAGTCCTGAGTCCACTATGAAACCGGCCATGCAGGTAGTGCACTGGAGGAGAGGTGAGAAGACCTAGGTTTTAGCTTTGCCACTACTAGATCTTTGACCATGGGCAAGTCCCCTCACTTCTCAGAACTAGTTTACTCATCCATAAAATGGGGGCCAAACATCCCTGCCCTGCCTGTCCAAAGACATGTGTTGGTTCATTCATTCAACAATACTGAGACAGGCCCTATGTGAAGCTCTGGACTACAGACACACAGAAGCCCCAATTCTTGTTCTCAGTGAAAGAGCAGTCAAATATAAGGGAGTGGTACAGTAGGTGTCTGATACCTTTTGCATGATATGTACAGGCAGGATGTCACATATCCATATGTTTTAGACCCTGAGAGCTTGATATGACAGAGCCACTATCTTGACCTTCCTTCTAAACCCAGTGAGAGGAAGATGAGACCTGATCCAAAGGAGAGAACTGCCAGGCTGCTCCAACCCTGGAGGTTTAGATGGTGAATGTGCTCACCCTGCTCCCTTCTAGAAAGCCACAGGCTCCTGGGGACAGCACTGGGTAGCTGAGATCTAAAGGGAACCATAGAGGGTCAGCAATGGGTCAATTCCCCCAACTGTCCTCTGCTCAGTCTGGACTTCTGGGGTATCCCACTACCAAGCCAAGGAGATGAGATGAGGCTGGGCCATCCTCTCCTCCTCTCACTCCAGAAAGCAGTCCTGGCATCTCGGCCTGAGCGATAACTGAGTTAGCACTTGCAGTGCCGTAGCCTTCAGGCATCTCAAAGCCACTCTGGAAAACTCACACCAGGTCTGAGCTTGCTTCCTTCCTTCCCCTCCCTCCTGGAAGTGAAAAATAACAAAAATAAAAGTAGGAAGAGTAAATTCTAAGCACCCATTACCCTAACATCTAGGGACAACCGCTCTGTACCCAGTGCTGAAAGGTGGCTGCCATGTATCTTGCGCCTTGTGTGCCAGGCACAGTGACAACTACAGGTATCACCTCATTTAACCCTCACACAACGATCCTAGCTTGCAGATTCTATTATTCCCATTTTACACAATGAAGAAACTGAGGCCACGGAGGTAAAAATAACTTGCCCGTGGTCACTGGACTGGAACTCAGTGGGGAGCCCAGCCTGGAACCCAGGTCAGTACTGATAGTGGAGGGGGAAGCTCCCACCTGCAGCCCAGGTTCCCACCAGCTCCACGTGAGTGGAGGCCACAGTACCTGTCTGGGCTGAGGTTCTGGCCGGTGTCAAAAGCTCGTGCCACCCGGATCATGGACTGCCTGTCGCCAGCTTCGGCTGCCTTCAGTAAGTAATCAAATCCTTTGGTTTTATTTTCTTCTGTCTCCTGTCAATATGAACCAGAGAGGAGAAGAGAAAAGGGAATGAGGTCGGAGGGGCTGCAAGACCTCACTGATAAATCTTCTCCCATTTCTTGAATTGTTTGGAGAGCTCTGGGCTGGGACTGCATATCGTGCAATGGGTTCCTTGGATTCCCATCGGAGGGGGAAATGGAAGCTCAGCTCTCTCTTGCTCATTGTCCTCTGTCTGCTCTGATTCTTCCAAAGAGCCACATCATCTCCTGCCTCCAACAGGGCTTTCTATATCCACTCTTTACAAAAATTTTAGCAGCTTTATTGAGGTATAATTCACATACCATATAATTCACCTCCTTGAAAGTGCACAATTCAAGAGTTTTTAGTATATATTTGCAAAATGTGCAACCATCACTGTAATAATTTCAAACAACCAAAACACCACACCCCTTAACTGTCACCTCCAAATTGTCCCATCCTACACAACCCTAGGCAACCACTCATCTACCATCTGTTTCTAGAGATTTCCCTATTGTGTTGTGGACACTTAATATAAATGCAGTCATACAACATGTGGCTGGCCTCTTTCACTCACCATAAAGTTTTCAAGGTTCATTTATGCTGTAGCATATATCGGTGCTTCATTCTTTTTACGGCCAAATAACATTCCATTATGTGGCTATACCACATTTCCTTTATCCAATCACCAGTTATCAGTTGATGGACATTTATTTTTTCTTTTTTGAATTATGCTGCTGTGAAAATTTATGTACAGGTTTTTGGGTTTTTTCTTTCTTTTTTTTTTTTTTATGAGGATGTATGTTTTTATTCTCTTGGGTGTACACCATGGAGTAGAATTGCTGGGTCACGTGTAAGTTGAGAGCTGTCCGGCTGTTTTCTATAGTGGCTGCATTCCCACCAGCTTCCATTGTTCCCCCAAGACCTATTCCATAGCAGCAGCCAGAGGGATGCCTTTGAAGCCACAGTCAGGTCACATTACTTTATCAAAGTTGCTCCAAGACTTCCTATCTTACTCAGAGACAAATCCAAAGCCCTCATATCAGCGTATGAGGTCCTTTTCAACCTTAAGAAGTGTGGCAAGGACTACCAGCTGTACCCCATATCCATTCTTGCCCACCATACTTCACTGGCACATGGCTGACGAGTGAAAGACTACATTTCCCAGCCTTCCCTGCAGCTGGAAGCTGTGTCCTAATACAAAGGCCTGTCCAGTCACTAGTGATCACATTACCTGTCATATTTTCTCCTCAGCAGTTTTGAATAATATTTGGCACAGGAAGTGCTCTGTAATGGTTAGTTATTTTAATTCTGCTGGACATTTTCATTTGTTGTTACCTGTACTATACCCTTCCCCACCTGAAAAGCTTGCTGTCATGAATAAGGAGCTAGGACAGTGCCCAGAGTATAGAAGATAGTCGACAAACACATGAGGGATGCATGTCTTCGCAAGACAACAGAAAAGGCCCCCAAAATGGGGGCACCAGGGAAAGTGGGAGGTAAGCTTTCTGGAACACAGCAGCCGCTCAGGACACGAGGCCACTGTTCTCCTTGCTAAGCCGTAAGCCTGCCTGAACTCAGTTCACTTCCTTCCTGTCCACCCTGCCCTAACCACAACATTCCACCCAACCACACTCCTGCGATGGGGAGCTGCCACAGTCTATATGCAACAGCAAGGCCTGTGGGATGCCTGCAGTTGAGGAAACTGGAACTGCTTCTGAATCTCCTTACAAAGCAGGTCCTGGGCTGCTCTGGTATATGCAGTCTGAGATCACAAGGAGATCTACCAGGGGTCTCCAAGAGAGGGACAGCTGCCGGCCCTGGCCCTACCACTCGTCCTGGGCCCAGCTTTCCTTCATTCAGGCCTCAAAGCCTCTGAGTGTCCTCACGGGGCCGAGCTCTGTGACAGGTGCAGTGGCCTGCTGCAGCTGTCTCTACAGGTAAGGAGAACTGACTGAAGTTTCCAGGAATTCTGCAAGCTATTATTAAAAATGAAATTATGATAAGTTAAAATTACAGGAATGGTAACAATTACTCAAAGCTCACCACTTCCTAAATATTTTACTGTGTTACTTATTACCTATGCTCTTGAGATTAATTCTATCCACTGCAGGGCTTCTCAGCCTCAGTATCACTGACATTTTAAATCAGATTATTCTGTGCTGTGGGGCAGTCCTGTGCCTTGCAGGATGTTAGCAGCCTCCCTGGCCTCTACCCACTAGATGCCAGTTGCACTCCCAGAGCTGTGACAACCAAAATTGTCTCCAGATATTGCTAAGTGTGCCCTGGAGACAGAGAGGCAAAATGACTGGCTGAGAATGTTTGTGCGATACAGAGAGAAGGCGCTATGACTCATCCAACATGTCAGAAGTGGTTTGAGAAGCTCCGTGATGGAGATTTCTCACTGGATGATGCTCCACGGTTGGGCAGACCAGTTGAAGTTGACAGTGATCAAATTGAGCCATTGATTGAGAACAAATATTATACCACACAGGAGATATTTGACCTACTCAAAATATCCAAATCTATAAAGTTAATGGAGAAAATAGAAAATGTGTCATATTTTACGGAAAAAAACATACGGACTTTTTGGCCAAACCAATAAAAGCCAAGGGATGCTGCAGTTGCCGGCACACCCCAGAAACTGGAAGAGAGAAGGAAGGAGCACAGGTATGCAGACACCTTAGTTTTGGACTTTTAGTTTCCAGAACTGTGAGGGAATAAATTTCTGTTGTTTTAAGCCACCCAGTTTGTGGTCATTTGTAAAGGAAGTCTTAGGAAACTAACAGACTATGGAATTCTGCACAACAAAGTTTTTAAAGAAAAAAAAGTTAATCATATAAATGTGTTCCTTATTCAAAAAGTTAAATAAAGGACTTTGGAGTGTCTTCACACCCTCTTCTGGTCTGAGACCCCCTACTCACTGGGCCACATCCAGGCCCACTGAGGAGTGCTGGTGCCCCGGGTCCAGGCTGAGCCCAGCCTTGACCAGCCACCTGTCCATCCATGACCCTGGCCCACATGATAGAGAGGATGGGAACAGATATACTGGGGCCACATGCTCGGCAAGGGCCTCTCAACTTCTCCAAGGGGAAGATCATATTTCGTAGGCCCAGCCAGGACCTGTAGACTCAGTCTTTCCTCACTGTGCCCATGGACCAGGGGTTTCCCCACACACCCACACCCTGCTGTTTCAGACCCAGATTCAGCCTCATCTCCCGCACCACCCCCATATGCCCTGTGCTCTAGTGGTACTGATCACACTGATCGCCTCCTGTCCTCAAATCAGCCATCCTGTCTGTTACCTCTGGGACTGAACACATGCTGTTCCCTCTGCCTGAACTGTTTCCCTCTCACATTACCATTCGGCCTTCACATCTAACTTCAATATCACTTCATTCATTGATTTCCCCAACAAATACTGAGCATCTACTATGTGCTGGGCTCTTTTCTAGCCCCTAAGGATACCACTGAAACCAGCTATGAAGAAGTAGGCGTTGACCCCTGGAAACCCCCGTTAGGGTCCTCCCTCATTCATTTCTATCGCCTCCTCTGCTTCTTCCATCACAACTGTCATAATTGAGTAGAAATGGGGCTGCCACCTTCCACTCATTCCCCAAGAGCAGAGACCAATTCTACCAGTTTCACCTCACTTAGGAGTGCCTGGCCCCTACTGGTGATCAGGAACTGTCTGTGACACACACAAACCCCCCAGGATTGGGGGAATGGTGGGCTGATGAAGGCCACCCAGCTAGGTGCCAGGCCCCTCTCACCTTCAGAGAGACATCAGCCAGGATGTGGTGGGGCAGCTGCGAATACATGAGTCCCAGGCCCACGATGGCCTCCAGCTCACCCAGGTCAGCTGCACGCTCCAAGTGGAAGACGGCTGACTCGCGGTCCCAGTCTTCGTCCTTCTCACAGAAGCGCCCACCCTCATGGTAGCGCACCATGGCCAGATGGACCTGCCACATAGACTTGGGTGTTGGTTGGGTGGTCTTGGAGACCAAAGTTGCACTCAAGGGCCCCCACCCATCCTGCAGGAGGAAGCAATGAGTGGAGGAGGTGAGAACTGGGTTAGTGCAGAAAGGGCTCTGAAACAGGCATCACTGATACCTTTCCCAAAATGGACTTCCCAATTTTCTTTTCAAGGTCCAGAGCATTAAGCCTTTGCACTTCTAGGGCCACGGCCGAAGGCCTCGGCAGGTGGAGGCGGGAAGAGTTGAGAAGACTCCACTTCTCCACACAGACCTGAAGGGAGAGAACCAGGTATCATGGTGAGTTTCCAGGCCAGAGAAGCCAGGGACTGGAGATGGTCACACTGTAACCAGCTGTCAGCAACTTCTACTATACAAGTCTTGTTGGCAAGGTGGGCAGTGAACCTTTATGGTGTCAAATTCCATCAGCTTATGTTGCTGAGGGACAATGACAGCAACAGGACACAAAAGCTAGTGGAACGGATCACAGCAGTTCAAAGAAGCGTTTCCGTCATTTATTAATCTAGATGTGGTGGGGAAGGTCAGACCCTAAGCTGACCATTGGCCAGCTCTCCATACAAGGCACCAGACAGTCTGACTTTAGGCCTTACAGCAAGCCCATTTGCTTTCCTCTGGGCATCAACTGGGTGCTTTCAGAAATGTCTCCCAGATACACATCCCTATTTAAAGGTTCTCACAGGACAGGGCCAGGCAGCTGTGTGTGCACCAAACATCCTACAACACACAAGGCAGCCCCCACAGCAAAAGGTGGCCCAGGTCAGAATGCTGATGGTGCTGCGGTTGAACAGCCCTGCCCCATGCCATGCTGAGCCCTTGACCCAACCGAGGAATAACATATGGTACATAGTCCATTCTAAGGGAGCAGGAGTCAAGCCTGCTGAGGTGATCAGGGAAGAGGACGTGCTGGAGGTACAACTGGGATCCAGCCCAGGAAAGTAGGCAGGCTTGGAGTAGATGTGACCACAACGGGAGGAAGGACACAGCTGGTGGGAAAGAGACTTGCTTTAGCGACGGCTGGAAGGTGAGAGGTTCAGGTGTGTGTCAGAATCAACCAGAGAAGAACACAGTGTTCCTAAGGGTTGGGCCTTCCCACATTTGGGAGATGGTGATGATCACCTGAGATGCTTGTTGGAAATACTAACTGGTAACCTGGGGAAAGTTGCTTAAGAACCCCATTTCCTCTTATGTAAAATGGGGGTGAGTAACATCAGCCTGTCTCATTGGGTGGCTGTCAGAATTAAGTTAATACTACAAGGCACTTACATGGGCATGACTTTAACATGTGAGCTAAGGTTGTTTTAATCTTCCCTGCAAGACAGGTGATCCTGACGTCCCTAATCCTCCCCAAAGGTCCCCCATCATCCCACCCAGGGCAAATACTTAAAAATTATTTGCCAAAGGATTGGCTCCTTTGTGAAATCTTCCTTTTTGAGATGTAAAGCATCTGGGTAGGCTGCAGTGATGTGAGAGAGGAGAAACAGAAACACCCTGGAAAGGCAAGCACAAAGCATCACAAGGGTTCCTCAGGAGCACTACCTGTCCGGAGCTTCCCAGGCTGTCTTCATCCGACTCGTATCTCCGGTTACCGTTTGAGTAGCCCTGACGGAGAAAGAGAACAGTGACCCAAAGAGCAGCTCTTCCTCCCCAAAACTGGTCTGGCCAAGAACCTCCTCCTGGGAAACTGATCCAGCCTCCCAGGGACCCTCCTCTCAGGCAACCAGCCCAATCCCTTCCAGGGAAAGCAGGAACCCTGCCTGCCAAGCAGAGAGGATGCTGGTAATAGGCAGGCCTGATGTGCTGGGGCAAACACAGCTCTCCTCTTCCTCTCCCTGTGTGCACAGATGGAACTGACTCAAAGGCACAGGATCCCAGAAAACTGGGCCGAGTCCTTCCTCTAGCCAAAGCTCCCATCACATGTCTTTATTTGCAGTAACAATACTGAGACGAGAGGACTCCGGCAAGACTGGCCTTGATGCTGACTTGGCACAGGGCTAAACCTTTAAATAGCTATGACACTTCCTTTGGCCACCCTCACCAGGACGCTCTAGGAGGTGCCTCAGAAATCTTGGGGGACCTCCTAGGAATGCCAGATCCTGTGCCAGAGCTGCCCCCCCCATACCAGCCGTATTCTGGCTTATTACCCAGTATCCTCTCTGCTTAACCACTTTCAATCTAGTGTCTGAGCCACAGCCACCCCCCCGCCCCGCCACCACACTTACTGGTCCCCATTATCCTGCTTTATCTTCTGCCGTGCACTCACCTTTATCTAAAATGATCTTACTTAGTAATTTACTTCTCATGTTCTCACAGCCCTCATTTTCCCTACCTTTCTATCCTTCTAGACAATTAGGCAACAGAAAACTCTGGCCTCATTTCCTAGGAGTTTCTTACATGTTCATGGGACTCTGGGTCATCCAGCTCACCCCGCTTTTCACTGGGGTATCCGCTATCCCCACTCTTCTCAGAGTCCTGTGGAAAGAAGATGGCCTGAGGGTCTCAGTGGTCCTCTGAGTACCTGGTGGTAGTGACATCTGGACATCCCAGTCAAGTGCTTTCTCTCCTTTGTCCCGTCACCTCACTTAACATTCTCCTTCTTTTACCCTTGCTGGTTGGGTGACAAGGGCTCAGGAGCCAGAGTGCTTGGGCTCTAATCTGAGCTCTGTGACTCGCCAGCTGCTCACCCTCTCTGAGCTGCAGTTTCCTTAACTATGGGGATTGATTATAGCACCTACGTCAAAGGCTATGATGACACTGACAGTGGGGACCACAATAGGCGCTATTGTTAAGTGTGGCTCAACAATGCACAGGCAGAAAAACAAAAGGCTGGTTTAAGGGATATAAGCCGTAAATAAAAATGCGGCATGGAGAACAATATTTACTATAACTAAGCCCTTTCTCAAAACAGCATAGGTCACCTGGGCATTTTTTTGCTGTTCTATATCTGAGATCTGTTCAGAAAGGGAAACTGATATAACTTACAACCTCTAAAACTACAATCATTTGTCTACCAATGTTGAGTTCTGGCCATCTACATCATTATTCAGCTAATACTTTCATTATTTTCCTTCCTTATTCTACTAAGAAGTATTTCAAACATGCAAATAAGACAAAAGATACATCAACTGGTTGCCTCTCACGCGCCCTCAACTGGGGACCTGGCCGACAACCCAGGCATGTGCCCTGACGGGGAATCAAACTGGCAACCTTTTGGTTCATGGCTGGCACTCAATCCACTGAGCCACACCAGTCAGGGCTACTTATATAAATACTTTTTTAAAGAAGCTTGGGATCACTACCTTAAATGTAAAACCTGGGTCACTACAACTGTACACAATGGAATCCCTGGTCCCTGCTTTGGTGGGATCCTCCACCCCACAAGCCCTACAAATTCCCCTCCCAGCTTCCCCCAAGGCCTTTACTCTGTGTGAGCTGAAAGGCTATTGATTTTTTTTTTCAATTTTTAAAAGTGAGGTTTTATTTATTTATTTATTTATTTATTTATTTATTTATTTTTTCCCTCAGAAAACGGCAGAACTGAGGTATTATTTATAGACCACCCAACTGTTCGGGGAGTGGAATGAAAGGCTGTTTCTGAAAATGGACTGCAGGCTATACTCAGAAGCTCAAGACAGACTGATCCTCGCACCCCACCCACTGCATGACCATGAGCACCCCCAGACCCCTCCCTGTCCCTCCCTCTGGAATCAAGACCAAGCTGAGCAACAGAGGGTTTCATACAAACCCCAGCTCTGGGGTTTGGGCAAGGCAGCCAACCTCTTCAAACCTCATTCTCCCCATCTGAGTAATGGGGGGACTACCCACTCAGAGGTGGGGAACAGAGGCAAAGGGGCACAGAGGGTGGGTCTGAATCCTGGCTCCACCACTAAGTGACCAGGAGCAAGTGACTCAACCTCTGTGTGCCTCAGTGTCCTCATCTCTAAATCAGGGGTAATGAAAGTCCTGCCCCAACAGTGGTAATATTGGGGAAAAGGAGCAAGGCGGCTGAGGGACAGGCAAGAGCGAGACATTTCGCTGTGCCAATCCTTTGTAACTTTCTTTTCAACCGTAAGAATGGATGAGCTATCCTGAAATTCTAAAATTTATTCTAATTCTAGAATAAAATTTATTATAAAAGGAATTTTAAAAATCTACCTTATAGGCCCTGGCTGGTGTGGCTCAGTGGAATGAGCGCTGGCCTGTGAACCAAAAGGTCGCTGGTTCAGTTCCAGTCAGGGCACATGCCTGGGTTGCAGGCCAGTCCCTGGTGGAGGGGGAGCATGAGAGGCAACCACACATTGATGTTTCTCTCCTTCTCTTTCTCCCTCCCTTCCCCTCTCTCTGAAAAGAAATAAATAAAATCTTTAAAAAAAAAATCTACCTTGTAGGTTGTTGTGAGGATAAATTGAGAGTATCTATCAAGTCCTCAACATAGCATTTGCCCACAATAATGCTATTATTTTTTCCTTCCCCTCAAGAATTCTGAAAAGTAGTCAAGAGTAAACTCGAACCCTTGGAACTATCTAATGATGCACTTGTGGTCTGGGCAAGTGTGACATTTCTGTAAAGTCTATTTTAAAAATTCCTAAGAATTTTAAATTTGACACCATGATGTGTTTGCCTGAATGCAAATATGATGCTTTCAGTTTCTTACCACTGAGTCACCCAGAAGCTCCAAGAACCTGTTCTGTTTATCCAACCTGAGAGCATCCCAGCTGACTGTGCTGTCAGTGACAAGTCTGAACACAGCAATAACCCCATCCCCCTAACAGAACTGTCCACACGTAGGTGGCCAAACCAGTTCAGGGCTGAGCCCGGCAGTTACCAGAAGGTCTCACTGTTGTTGACTTGGATCCCCTCTTCTCTAACCACCTCCGGGAAGGGGAATGGACCCAGCTCTTTCCAAAAATACCACTCTCTTAGGCAGGAGGCTGCGATTCACCTGTTTCCCCCAACCCTTCCCTATGTCCTCTTGGCAGTGCCTGGAGCAGACCTGGGCTGCCTACCTCTGCACCTGCACATGCACCCTCAGTTCACACCAGACCGAGCACACTCCTACCTGCCCTGCCCCTCCTTCCCTCTCCACTCACCCGGTGGTTGTCCAGAAGGTCATGGTATTGGGGAGCCATGTTATCGAGGTCACTGAACACAGGCCAATCTGGGCAGGGAGAAAACAGAGACAGACAATGCTCTGGGTCCACTGCCAGGCAGCTCTCAAGGCAAACCCATAGCCTGGAGCTGACTGTACCTGTCACCAAGCCTTTATTTTAAATTTTTAAAGAAAGGTGCAATAAAGGGAGAAGAATGTTATCAGCACTTGGGTCCACAGCTATTTCTTGAGAATTTTCTTAAAGTCTGCCACTTGCCAGCTGTGGGGCCCTAGCAAGTGTCTTAATCCCTGTGCCTCCTCAGAGTTGACATAATGCAAATAAATATATTTGTGTAACATATTTGTAAGCACATGTGCAGGGCCCACCATGGGCCCTCATGGGATGCAGTTGTGAAGGAAGAAAGCCCATTTGTACATGTGGGGCCCAGGGAGGAGCTACCAGTGGGGGAGCCCCGGATGGCTTCAATACCCACCATTTTCTGCTGATCCCCAGTCATCTCAAGCCCCCACAGGCCAAAGTTGGCTTATCTCTTGTTTTTACATAGTTTTTATGAATAATTTTTATATTTTTAAATGGTTGGAAAAAATCAAAAGAACAACATCTTGTGATACGTGAAAAGTATATGAAATTCAAACTTCAATGTTGGCAAAAGGAGTATTGACATGACAACCACTCCAGTTTGCTTCAGCATTGTCCACGGGGGCGTACAGACTGCAAACGCAGAGACCGTGTGGCCTACAAAGGCTAAAATATTTACTTATTAAGAACAAGTTTGTTGACTCCTGCTCCAGACTGTTCCCAAGGCCTTCCAGTAGAGATGTCTGAAAGCTCTTTAATGTTTGACACTGAATCCTCTCCTGCTCCCTCACAGACCCCCAGCTGAACAAACAGCTGTACAATCCTTTCAGTTTTCAGGCCAAACCTGGGCATCGGCCTTGCCTCCTTCTTTCCTGCAGACCCCACATCCACGCCATCAGCAAACTGTCACTTCAACTTCGGAAATAACAATTGTTTTTCTCCTTTGACCTAGTCATGTGCCAATAATCCATTTCCTAATGTTGAACAACCCTCGGATTCCTGTGAAAACCTTACTGGATTATGACAGGTGATTCCCTTAAGATACTACCAATCTTTATTTGTTAACATCTTATTTAGAATTTCTGTATTATATATTTGTAAGTGAGGTTTGAATATAGTTTTCTTTTTCAGTGTTTTGTCAAGTTTTGCTAGTTTCATAAAACACACTGAAAACCATTTTCTACAATATGGGTTGTTTTTATAGCATCCAGATGACCTGCTGCATCTTGAACATTTATTGAAAGAACTCACCTGTAAAACCCTCTGGGCCATAAATCTTTTTGGTTAGTGTGTCTGATTTTCTAAGATTAAGTGAAAGCCAGTTTAGCTCTGTAGACCCGGTGCCTGTCCCTCTAAGAACAAGGACCAAGGACCAAACAATCACTTACGGAGGAGGTCCAGTTTCTGGCTGTGTGGTGTGGCTGAAGATGGGGAGGAAGGGAGAGAGTCAAAGGTCATGTCGTTCATGTTCTCGTCTCCAGAGTTCTCTGAAAGGCGGAGAAGCAGGGGTGGCCGGCTCCCAGAGAGGGTCCTTACTCGGGGGCTCCCACACTTTTCCTCTGTCCCCCTCAAGATGGTCTTGGCTGATTGCTGGAGAATTAACAGGGACATTCATGTCAAAAAGACACCCTCTGGGGAGTGAGGGGCTCTTCCTGTCGCCTGTTGTTGCCTATGGCTCTTATATATGCCTGTTTAGGGACTGGTGGGAAATCTGAAAGTACCAAGTGAGGATTAAGCCAAAGGGGCATCTCGGATAGGAACTGGCCAGCTAGCATCCCTCAAAGCACTAACCACATTTCCCAGCCCTGACCTGGGGAATAAATATCACTCCATATTCAGAATCCCAAGCTGGTCTTTGCCAACATTCTCTTGTAGTGGGGGTGGAGCAGGCACATCCGGGACACAGCGAGGTTCCCAGAGAGCCAGGTCCAAGTCTAGTCCAGCTATTTGTCGACACACACGCAAACACACACACACCACACACCCCTCTCCCAATCTCTACGCACCTGGTCTCCTCACTCTGGTCAAAAATGGGCCCAAATCAAGCATAGCCCAGCTACTCTATTAGTGGGGCACTCGGGGAGGTTTTGTGCACTGATTTGGGAGGTATGAGGGGCATGGATGGGATTGAGGTCCTTCCAACCCTGATGCTCTTCAATTAAGCATCGCAGGCCCGGACTGCTGTCATCCAGTGAAGCATGGTTTGTTAGCCCGGCAGCAGAAGGACACCATCAGTCCCAACAGGCTCATGTGGGGTACCCACCAGCAGCTTGGTGTTCTGATTCACTGCATCTTGCTCCCTTGGTGAGAGGTCGAAAGGAGCGAGGCCCATGCTCTTGCAAATCCGGTTGCAGGCATGGGAGTAGAAGAAGAGGGCCATGCCCCGGACACCTGAGGACAGAGTAGCGGTGTCAGGAGCGTGGCTCTGCTTTGTGACAGGGGCGGATGTAAATCTGCTGAAAAGGGGGGAGATGAGGTCCCAATGTCCTAGGATCCTATTGCCACAACCTTGACAAGGCCCATATGCTGACTTGCCCTGTTTTTGCTGGCTGTACAAAGAGCTGGGAGATTTGAGGGAGGGGTGTGTGGTCTCCATGGAAATGGGCTGGCTTTCCCCAGCTACCTAGGTTGCCATCTCCGAAGTCAGTACCCTTCACGGTGTGGATCTGTGGGTCGGTGTAGAGGTCACCCACACCCTGGATGTCCACCACAATCAGTTGATGGCCGGAACGCTCAAATGTGAAGTGGCTGAAGGCCTGTGTGGGACAGGAAGAAAAAGGTGACAAGAGACCAGGCTGTAGGCTGTGTGGACATTGGCCAGCCACTACTCTAAGAGACTGGGACACCCCAGCTCTGCCCATGGTGGGGGCATTCTCTGCATGGGGGAGTTGCTTAGAGGAAAAGACAAAGGAAAGAGCCCTGTTTAACTTGGTAGAAACCTCTGGGTGGCTGACAGAACTGGCATGGGATGCCCTTTGGGATCCTCCACAGGGCTTGAGGGCCTCTGGGGGTGAGAACCCCCTCCCCAAAGGGACCTTTCTCTCCAGGGGCCACACCTGTGGTGTCAGGCGCATGTTGTCATCACGAACAAAGCCTGAGTTGGAGTTGTACTTGATGTACTTCCCCTCGATGTAGTGCTCCAGGTGGAAGAGGGGCTTGCCCGGCCTCTCCTTCAGCTCCACGACACACATCTGCATGATGTCCACCTGGTGGGGGGAGAGGCAGATCAGGTGGGAGGACAGGGCCCTGGCGGCAGCCTCCCCCGACAAAAGGCAGGAGCAGAGGCATTGAGAGGAGCCAGCTGCCAGAGCACCATCACTCAGCAGCTCTCTGACGCAGAACTGCTGACTGTCCCCAGAATCCAGTGTCCCCTCTTCCTCTGAGAACATAAACCCATGCAATGTCCTGAATGTATTCCCCTTCCCGAATTCATATGTTGTGATCTTAACTCTCAAAGGTGATGGTATTAGGAGCCGGGCCCTGTGGAAGGTCATTAGGTCATGAGGGTGAAGCCCTGATGAATAGAATGAGTGCTCTTAGAAAAGAGACCCACAGAGCTCCCTCGCCTGCCCTTCCACCAGATAGCCAGAAGGTGCTGGAAGAGGGTCCTCGCCAGAATGCGACCATGTCAGCACCTTGATCTTAGACTTCCCAACCTCTAAAACTATGAGTAATAAATTTCTGTTGTTTATAAGTTACCCAGTTTGCGGTATCTTGTTACAACAGTCCAAACAGACTAAGACAACCCCCAACCCTGAGTTTTAACAAGATGCACAGCCATCCAGTAGGGATGACATTGCTTGGCTTGGCTTGCCTTGCCGCTAGGTACAGCCATGTGACCAAGCCCAGACGAGAAGCCAGCAACAGTGATGATGCAATTCTAGCCTGCCCTCCTATCCTTTGGTCCCTTCCTGAGGCTGTAAGGTGGACACCTGCCAGTGAGCCAGAATTGAGCACTGGTCCAGGGCAACCCTCAGGGGATGGCAGAGCAACAAGACAGAAGGAACCAGGCCTCTAGATGACTTAAGGAGGCAAGGCGCCAGCCCACCCTAAGCACCCCCATCACTGAGGGACTGTTAGATAAGAAAGATATTATTTCATATTAGCACACGTTTGTAGGTCTGTCTGCTAAGCAACCTGTCTTGTGCCTTACATTAATACTGTGAGTCTGGGCACGTTATTTCACCGTTCCGTGCCTCTGTTTCCTCACCTGTGGAATAGGGACCTCAGACTTCACATGAGGATAAAATCTCCTGGTACACAAAGACTCTGTCAAGGTTTGCTGATGTCACTATCAATTCTAGAGTAGATACAATTCTAGAGTAATATATACCAAAATGTAAACAGTAGGGAATTGTGGGAAGCTTAGACTTTCCTTGCTGAATTTTTCACAAAGCGTATGTATAATTTTGTACACAGAAGAAACTGTGTAAGTGCTGTGTTGGGTGTAAGTGGAGTAGGGAAGACCTGCAGTTCCAACGTGTGTCTGTTACATAAGGACCCACCCACATCGCCATTCCCCCTTAATCCCACCTACAGCAGGCAGGTTCCAGAAGGAAACGAGCTCTCAGGGAGCAGCGTGGCTGTCACCAGATGGGCAAGCGAGAGCTGCAGGGGCCGAAGGGGCCCAGAGCTGAGTGCCGAGAACTGCCCTAAACAGCCTGTTCCAAAAACCAGCCAGAGGGGCAGTGCAGCCAGTTTTCAGGATCCTCACCCAAATGCTGGCTCCCAACTGACAAGGAAGCCTAGGGTTGGTGGGCTACCTGCTTTGCCAGAGGGCTCACTGGGTAAGAGGCAGAGGCAGGGGTGCAGGCAGGAGGAGACAGCCAGCTCCTCTTCAAACACCCACGTCCTCTCCTTCATTAATTCAACCACAGTATCTTTTCCTGACCACCTAGGCACTGGGGTAGGAGTGAACAAGACAGAGAAATCCCTGCCCTCAGGGGAGAGGCTATTCAAATATTAACTACATAAACAAGATTCCTTCAGATGGTGCTAACTGCTCCAAAAAAAGAAGCTAGAACAAATGGAATGACATGACAGAAGGTGACAGTGCTGGAAGGGCTACATCATCTAGGATGGTCTGGGTGGTCTCTAAGTAGGTGACATTATGAGCTGAGACCAGAATTAAGAGAAGGAGCTCGCCATGCAAGGCATTGTGGAGACCTGTAATGTGGGCTGAGGGCATAGCCAGGGTAAAGGTCCTGAGGCAAAGAGCAGCCTCAGGGAAGAAGAGAAAGGAGGCCTAGCCAGAGACTAGCTAATTACTGAGGGGGTCACAGGTCACTAGGGTGAAGACTGTGGCTTTTTAAATTTTTATCTATTGGTCAGAGAGAGAGACAGAGTCAGAGACAGGCATCAATTTGTTGTTCCACCTATTTATGCATCTACTGGTTGATTCTTGTATGTACCCTGACCCGGGATCGAACCCACAACCTTGGTGTATCAGGACAATGTTCTAACTAACTGGGCTACCTGTCCAGGGATGGACTGTGGCTTCTTGTGTTCACCTTAAGAGCACTTAGTTAAGGGTCCTGCAAACAGCAGGTGCTCAATGAATTCTGCTGGTTGCCTGGAAATGTGGCTCTCCTGAGGCACCCAGGACAGTGCCTTGTATCTAGTAGGTGCTCATACAGTGGGCCAGCTGAGCTGTGAATTTAGGCAGGGCAGAGGCCTGCAGTGCCATTTCCTCAAATGCCTGAAGGCAACAGGAAATTCTATTTGGCCTCTAGTCACTCAACACCCTGGGGACAAAATCAAAGAAACCAACCAGGCTGGTGTTTGGAAAGTCTGGATTTGAGCCCTGGCTCCATCTCTGCCTGTTAAGGCTGTTCAATTAACCCCTTTGTGTCCTGGTTTCCCCAGGAAAAGATATCCATCCCCCTCCCTTCTCCTTCTGCTTTTTCTTGGAAACCATAATCTCAGCTCCAGCAGGATCCACATTCCTGGCTCTAAGGGTAGGCACAAGGCTTAGGCCTGCCCAATCTGTATATTCCCTTCCCCTGGCCATTGTGCTTGGCTCAGAGAGAGGCACCTGCCTGTCAGAGCCAATGAAACCCAATTCTGAGACTTTCATTGGAACTTCTGGGAAAACAGGTGTTGTCACTTTGCCACAGTTGCTGAGAAGACAGAAAGCAAGGCTGCAGCTGCTGGGGGCAACACTCCATGGCAAGCCAAGAAGTTGCCTGGGAGTGATGCCAGCACAGAAGGGCACAGAAGCTAGAGATGGAGGAAAATTCCCAACAACCTCAGCTTGGTCCTGGACCTAGCCATGCCTGTGGTCAGTGCTAATTCTCAGTCCCACAAAGCAATACATTTCCTTTTGGGATTATATTCCCTTTTTGGGTTTCTGTCATTTGCAAACAAAAACTCTAACTATTAGATCCTACTTGTAAATGGGATGCAAACATTCCAACCCACCTCAATCAACCTGAGCACTCTGTTTTTAGAAATAAACAACTCTTTGCACCTGGTCCATTGTGCTTGATAAATGGTGGTTGTTGGTAGCTACTATAGTTAAGACGGTGAAGAAGAAAACCTGTGACTGGCATTACCATCATGGCCCTCTTCTCCTGACACTGCCCCTGGCTGCCCTGGTGGGGGCAGGTGGCAAGGACAGAGCCACACACCTGCTTTGGAGGCTTGTGCCGATTATACTCCTCTCCCCAGAGCTTGGCTTCCATCTGTAGACGCACGTCCTCAAAGTACACATCCCTGTCCACCGACTCAATGTAGCGCTTTGCCACGTAGTTGGAGGCCCCCTTCCACTGCTGGGTGTGCAGGAAGTTGGAGAGCTTCTTCCTGGGGAGAGAGGCAGCAAGGGGCCCGCCTGGGCACTGGGTTCACCAGGGATCCAGCCTGAGTCATCAGGACAAGGACACCTGGCTGAGTCAGGAACAAGCTGCGGGCGGTGGGAGGGGTTTCCCTGTTGCACTGCATGCTTCACAGAGCTGGGCAGAGGACTTAAGGGACATTAGTAAAGGTCTCCTATCCCACGTCCCTTGGCCTTAAAGAACCAGAGTGGTGATGAATAAATAGGATACTCTTTGTGCTCCCCAAGCTTATCCCTATAGCCAGGCCCAACATGTGGTCCAAGGAAGACCAGACGGAGAGGAACATGGCGACAAGAAGCAGAGGCCACAGACTCCATTCCCAGGCCAGAAATGTCACAATGACCCTGCTCTTAGAAGCCTGAGGGAGTCTGAGCAGGACCCTGAAAGCAGGTTGTCACTTACGTCCTGAAGCACTCCCTCATTGCTCCACGGCCAAAGGGCTGAAAGACACCACAAGGAAGAGGTTATCAGTTCCCACGCTCCACCCAGAATCAACCCCGCGTCAGGAGAACATTTCCCCTTTGGATGGCACCCACTAAATGGACCTCATCTCAATCCTAAAATCTCTTGCCCTCCCTCCCATACCCCAGCACTGAAGCCTGACAGAACTTCCAAGCCTGGAGGCTGCAGGAATAAGAGCACCCCATTGCCCGACCCCAGCTGAGTGGAAGAACTCCCAGGGGGTGATGATGTTCTGGGGGCAATGTAGTGGGGGAGACAGGGCATGCCAAGGGATGTGTTTACAGCCCCATCTGTAACAGAACCCAAATGCCCATCAATAACATAATAAATTACATGTATTCATTTGGTCAAATACTGCACAGCAATGAGAATGAAAATATTACAGTTCCAGCAAAAGCATGTACAAAGTTCATAGACAAAATGTTGAGCAAAAGAAGCCATACTAAAAAGCACACCTACTATATGGCTTCATTTATATGAAATACAAAAATGGGCAAAACTGACCTAGGGTGACAGAATTCAGGCTGGTGCTGACCCTCAGGTGTGAAGGAGTAGTGACTGGGCTGAGGGGCTCCTGGGGTGCTAGTGACATGTGTGTTCACTCCGTGAAACCCACTGATCTATATGCTTTTCTGCATGTGCAATACACTAACGAAAGTTTCACAAAACATTCCTTCCTCTCACTATGCAGGAAGTCCTCTATTTTCTAGTCTATTTCTTTTTTCAAAAGGCTGGTGGCTACCCATTAAATTCATGTTACAATGCAGCAATAGGTAGTAACCTGCAATTTTAGAAAATTATAACTATTTACAGTCAACTGATTTCCAACAAGAGTGCCAAGAAGGGTATTTTGATATAGGATGACCAGAATAGGGAACTCTATAGAGGCAGAAGGTAGCTTAGTGGCTCCCCAGGGCTGGGCGCAGAGAAGGCTAGGTGCTGACTGTAATGGCTATGGGTGGGGTTTCTTTTGGAGACAGTGAAATGTTCTGGAATCAATTGTGGTGATGGCTGCACAACTCTGTGACATGCTAAAAACCACTGAACTGTATACTTCATATCAGCATGTTGTATGATGTGTGAATTATATTTCAACAAATCTGTTATAAAAAGTTACATATACATACTATAAAGAATTCCCAAAAGTTAAAAAAATAAAGTGGGTGTGAAGGAGAGGGAACATGAACTGAAATTAGCTCGAGAAAACCCTGCTCAGTCTTGCCCCTCTGGGCTAGAAGGTCTACTCACCTGAAGTGCCATCTTGATCAGAACTTCATCCTCCAGCCACTGCCCGGTGACAGCATTGTACCTGTAGAGACCAGAACCCACCACAAGGTGCAGCATCCATCACCTGGTCCTGTCACTCACTGGCTAAAGGCTCCCCACTGCCTCTGGCTCAAGCCCACTCTTTACTAGTGGTCCAGCCAACCTCCTGGGTTGGGTTTGAGGACAGTTTCCCATCCTCCCAGGTCCCCACACACTGGTCTCCTTCCCTTCCTCAAACACAGGGTGCCTGTCCACCATGTGCCCCCAGCACTTACTGCTGTGCTGTGGGCAGGCTCCCCCAGACTGAGATACCACACAGGCAGGGCCATGTCTGTCCTGTTCATTACAAGGCCTGGTGTGTGGGTGAATGCTTAACAAATGCACACTGGATGAATGACTGAATAAGGAAATATCCTTATTATAATCGGGCTATATAATAGATGGTGTGTCCCAGGACCGAGGGTAGCAGTGTCCTCGACCTTGCCAGGCACCTGTGTGCAGCCCAGGCCAGGTAGCCTTGTGCGTCTCCCGGTAACTGTCCAGCATAGGCAGCTGGCTGCTAGATGAACAGCCAAAGTAGAGAGGGATGGAAAATGTTCCAGAATATTTCCATCTCTGCTTTCCCAGGAATCCTCTCTCCCTAGCCCATATGCCCACAGGCCTGGCTGAGCCTCAAACAGGTGTGCCTGGTGGAAAGCACCTTAGCTCAGTAAATCTCTATTGTAAAATGTTCCCCAGGACTGAAGTGTTCTTAGCTCTAGCAGAAACTTCCCTAGCCCTCCTCAAAGCAGGGGAGACAGACTCAAGAATACTCCCAATTCCAGTGTGAAGAGCTTCTCAGAGCCTGAAACCTCCATGAGGAAGAATGGCAGAGGGAGCCTCCCCCAGGTCTGACAGGAGGAAGGCTCACCACTAGCCTGTTCCAGGTACTATGCTCAATAAATAACAGCAATGATTATTACCATTACTAAGTAGAGACCAAGGTAAGGAAAATAGTCTTCCCTCAGCTTCAAAGGAGACTGAAAACTGAAAGGCACCTGGAAGGGGCAGAGTGGGGGTATGTAGCACCTTATTTGTCCTTCAAGACCACTGACATCACAAAGGACAGAGCTGCTCAAAGGGCTGAGTGTTCACTGTATGCTGGGTGCTTAAACTAGTATCTGCAACCAACCCTTGTAGCAGCCCTATGAGACTGGTACAGTTACTGAGGCTCAGAGAGGTGAAGTAACCTGCCTGAGAGCCACGATTCAATCTCAGATCTGTTTCAACCAGAACCTTGCTCTTAACCAGCCTGTGTACAACCCACATGAACAAGAAATCTGCCCCAAAGGGCCAGCTGGCATCAGTGTTCTTTCAAAACCAAGAATACACGTGGAAGCCCCCAATTTAGAAACCTCTGGAGGCTCTGGCCATCAAGCCTGACTGCCCTCCACTAGCAGCCAGCGCAAGTAAAGGCGGACACTTTGGTTAGAAAATAAACACTGGTTGGCTTGGTGCCTGGTCCCAGGTCCCTGCAGAGCTGAGACACACAGATCCAGCCCAGCATGTGCATCCTGAAGGCTACCTCTGCCTGGAGACCATGTGTCACCAGTCAGCCACCACGCTGCCTTTACAGGCAAGAAGGAACAGAACACACACCCTGCCCTGCAGGACCCCCACAACGCTGACCTTGGCTGGCACAGAGCTCAGAGCCCACTAGAAGGTGGGCCCCCAGCGGTGGGAAGGGGTGCGTGCCAGGATCTAGCCTCTTTTCGCAGGGTGAGAGCAGGAGCATGTTGCTGAAAGGCGGGGACTGCTCCAGTGTTTCTGCATCTGCTCCCCTTTCTTCTGGCAACAGCACCCCAGAATAATCCTTTGGGAAACCCTGTCCTCTATTCTCAGAATATGTGGACTGGGTGGGGCTGATCCCCAGCACCCTGGCTTGTGGTATGTGACTAGACCTGGCCAATCAGAGCAGCACTCCCTGATGCAATGACTGGTTCAGAGATAGGCATAAAACCAAAGCCAGGTCAATGAGATTCAAATATGGAACTTTTGTTTGAAAAAGCTGACAAAATATCCACTGCGTGAGATGAAACGTGGAGTTCTCAAGGGACCCTCTGTGCCACTGATATGAGAGAGTCTGTTTGAGGTCATAGCTGAAGGCATCCTTGGAGCATCTGGAATTAGCCATGCCTGAAATCCACATATAGGGTAGGGCAAAAGTAGGTTTATAGCTATTTGTACGGAAAATAGCACAATAATTAATAAACAATACAAGAATAAACTCTGAGTTTCATGTACTCACACTGTAAACCGACTTCTGGCCCACCCTGTACACGAACAAAACTTTCCCTTCTATCCTTAAACCACTGTGTATTCAGTTTCTGCTACTGCATTTGAAACTGTGTTATGACTACTTTGAAGGTACTGGACTGAGTCAGAAGTTTAGCTTATTATTGGGTTGGCCAAAAAGTTCATTTGTTTTTTTTCCATATGATGGATCTAATAGTGCTTGGATGTCTTTAACTTCATTCCAAACAATGTTGTTAGATTGTATTGTGACAGCTGTCATATCAGTGTACATTAAAGAAAAACTAACCGCCCTGGCTGGTATGGCTCAGTGGATTAGGTGTCAGCCTGCAAACCAAAGGGTTGCTGGTTCGATTCCCAGTCAGGGCACATGCCTGGGTTGTGGGCCAGGTCCCCAGTTGGGGGGGCACGTGGGAGGTGGCCATGCATTAATGTTTCTCTCCCTCTCTTCCCCTCTATCTATAAAAATGAATAAAATCTTTAAGAAAAAAAAATAACCTTACCAAATTGGTGAATTTTTGTGTAGCCATTTTAATATTGATGATGGAAGAAAATAAGCAATATTTTCAGCATATTATGCTTTATTATTTCAAGAAAGGAAAAAATGTGCCCTGGCTAGTATGGCTTGGTGGACTGAGTACTGATCTGCTAACCGAAGGGTCACTGGTTCAATTCCCAGTCAGGGCACATGCCTGGGCTGCAGGCCAGGTCCCTGGTGGGGGACACGCAAAAGGCAACAACACACTGATGTTTCTCTCCCTCTCTTTCTTCTTTCTTTCCCCCCTCTCTAAAAATAAATAAGTAAAATCTTTTTTTAAAAGAAAGGTAAAAATGCAACTGAAACTCAAAAAAAGATTTGTATAGTGCATGGAAAAGATGCTGTGACTGATCGAACATGTCAAAAATGGTTTGAGAAGTTTCATGCTGGAGATTCTCGCTGGACAATGCTCCAAGGTCGGGTAGACCAGTTGAAGCTGATAGCAATCAAATCAGGACATTGATTGAGGACGATCAATGTTATACCACAAGGGAGACAGCCAACATACTCAAAATATCCAAATCAATAAAGTTATTGGTGGAAATGAAAAATGTGCCCTTCATTTTATGGAAAAAACCATATGGACTTTTTGGCCTACCCAATAACTACCTGGTGATCCTTGGCAAACCCCTCTCTCCCAGGGAGGACTGGCTTGGATCATTCGGAGCTGGAGGGGTCTACAGAGTCATGGGACAGGGGTGGGCTCAGGACAGGCCCATGAGTCCTCTAACATTATGAGCAAAACTAGACATATATATATGCAACTTTCTGAGATGGACCTCATCAGATCCTCAAAAGGAATACCAAACGCTTGACATGACTCCTACCTAGACTTTTCTTAATGATGAAATACATACAGAATGTTTAAAACAATGCCTGGCACATGGAAGATTCAATAAATAAGGTCCTTCATCACCACTGTCTTCGTCATTCTTATTATATTAGTGGTGGCATTTTTTTTGTTTTGTTTTTTTATTCTTCTTTCTGAAACCCCCTAAGAAAGGAAATCTAGACACTCCCAACTCTGTTTGCGAATCTTCCTGGGGCCAAGGCACTGAAAAGCTGGTGTGCTGCCCTTCAGGCTCCTCCCTCCAGTAGGGTCTCATGCTGAGATGATGGAGCCACAGGATGGAAGTCACCCTGAAGAACTGCTCAACTCCCATCCACCTTCATCTGGGGGAGAAATACACCTTTGTTGCATTAAGCCCTGGGGGTATTTGTTACTGCAGCACAGCTCAGCCTAGCCTGTCACATACATACCTTATAGAACCACGGTGAGGATTAAATGAGACAGTGCATAATACCTGAAGCATACACACTAAAATATTGGCTGATGTTGTTATTACTCCATTCTCCTTAATCACCAAGGGCACTCAGGCCTCACTGACTGTAAGCAGAGGAAGCAGGACCCAGACCTCCAAGGACTCCTGAGCCCTGGGGCCCTACAGCAACCCCAGACAAGCTGCTGACCTGTGACGTGTGGCACATTCAGTGGTAATGTCCTCCAGGTGGAACTCAGCCCAGGGGTCAGGCATGTGCTTGGCCTTCTCAATTGCATGCTTCCAAGCTTCCTGCAGAAGGCAAAGGGCATGTCAGACCAGGGGCAGGACAGTGCAGCCGTGGTCCTGGATTCTATAGAACACCTACTATGTTAGGCCACACTATCAAGACAGGGAGTCAAAGCAGTTCTACCTAATACATAGAAACAGACACAGGGAGGCTGCCAAAATGAAGAGACAAAGAAACATGTCCCAAGTGAAAGAACAGATCAAAACTCCAGAAAAACAACTAAACAAAATGGAGATAGCAATCTATCAGCTGCAGAATTCGAAACACTGATTATAAGGAAGCTCAAGAAATTTAGTGAAGACCTCAACATAATAAAAAGGATCCAGTCAGAAACAAAGGAAACACTAATTAAAATAAAGAATAGTTTATAGGGAAACAACAGTAGAGTCGATGAAGCAGAGAATCAAATCAATGATTTGGAACATAAGGAAGCAAAAAACAACCAATCAGAACAAGAAGAGAAAAAAGAATCCAAAAAAAAAAAAAAAATGCGGATAGTATAAGCAGCCTCTGGGACAACTTCAAGATGTACAACATTTACCTCACAGGGATGCCAGAAGAAGAAGAAGAGAAAGAATAAGAAATTGAAAATCTATTTGAAAAAAATAACGGAAGAAGATTTCCTTAATTTGGTGAAGGAAATAGACATACAAGTCCAGGAAGCACAGAGAGTCCCAAACAAGATGGATACAAAGAGGCCCACTCCAAGACACATCATAATTAAAATGCCACAGGTTAAAGATAAAGAGGGAATCTTAAAAGCAGCAAGAGAAAAGCAGTTAGTTGCCTACAGGGGAGTTCCCATAAGACTATCAGCTGATTTCTCAGAAGAAACTTTGCAGGCTAGAAGGGATTGGCAAGAAATATTCAAAGTCATGAAAAGCAAGGACCTACAGCCAATATTGCGCTACCCAGCAAAGCTATCATTTAGAATTGAAGGGCAGATAAAGAGCTTCCCACGCAAGAAAAAAATAAAGTAGTTTATCATTACCAAACCATTATTATATGACATGCTAAAGGGACTTATTTAAGAAAAAGAAGGTGATCAAAACTATGAACAATAAAATGACAAAAAATACATATCTATCAACAATTGAATCTAAAAAACAAACTAAGTCAACAAGAACAACAGAGACAGAATCATGGATACAAAGAGCATTTTGATGGTTGCCAGATGGGAGGGGGTTTTAGGGGAGTGGGTGAAAAGGTGAGAGGACTGAGAAGTACAAATAGGTAGGTAGGTACAGAATAGCCACAGGATGTAAAGTACGGTATAGGAATTGGAGTAGCCAAAGAACTTATATGCATGACTCGTGGACATGAACAATGGTGTGAGGGTTGCCTGAGGGAGTAGGGAATGCTGGGTGGAGGGAGGCAAAAGGGAAAAAATCAGTGCAATTGTAACAGCATAATCAATAAAATATAATTTAAAAAAAAGTTGAGAATGAAAATGAGATATCATTCCCCATCCCTACTGTTCAGACTGGCAAACATTTTCATGACTGCTAATAACGAGTGCTGGCCAGGGTGTGGGGAAACAAGTGCCCTGACACACTGTCCATGGGTATTAACCTCCTCTAAGAGGTAATTTGGCAACGTAAGAAAATGAAAAATGCATTCATTTATTTTACTCAGAATTCTAAATCTAGGAATGTGTCCTACAGAAAAACAAACACAAGTTTGCAAACATATACCCGAGAGGAGTCATTGTTGTGACTGTGTAAAAATGAACTTAAAAATGTTATCAAAATTATAAATGCACCCCATTTACTGCCCTAAATGAAATTCAGAGATAACATGACCTTCTAAACTCAGAGTGTATCAAAACCATACAAAAGCCTTGGCTTATGTGGCTCAGTGGGTTGAGTGCCAGCCAGCCTGCGAGCTGAAAGGTCACTGGTTTGATTCCTTTTCAGGGCTCATGCCTGGGTTGTGGACCAGGTCCCTGTCTGGGGGGTGCACGAAAGACAGCTGATCAATCGGTGATTCTCTTGCACATTGATGTTTCTCTCCCTGTCTTTCTCCCTCCCTTCCCTTCTCTCTAATAAACAAAATCTTAAAAAAAAAATAGGTTGCCTTTACATTAACAGAGCACTAAGTTCTGGATTCAGATAATTATGAACAGGTTTCCGTGACAGTGCCAATATCCTGAGGACATGGAAAATCCAATGCCTGCAGTGCCCTGCCCCACCCCTGTCATGGTTGTGATGACTAATAATATCCTCCATAACCTCCTGTTGAAAACCAGGGCTCTTTTGGAGCTGCTTGGAAAGATGACCAAGGCACATTATGAAAAAGAGAGAATTCTGATTCTCAAGTCTTATGGTACAACCCCATTTTTTGTTTTTAAAAATTTCATTTAATTGCTTTTATATAATCCCAAAGTGGAATCCCGCCTTGTCCCCACCAAACAAGCACTCCTGACACCCACACTGGGTGATCCACTTCCTCCTTGCCTGAAGAACCTGAACCTTTGCCCTGTGCCCCCCTCTGCCCCCCAGAATCAGACATACCACAACTCCCTTCCAGGCCACAGGCTGGACGTTGTGCTAGACACTGCCTGGGCACAGCAGGCCCACTCTGACTCTAGATCTTCTCACTACCTCCTCCCACCCTCGTACAGTAATCCCTCAGCCATCCAGACCAGCTGTACAGGAGTCCTGCCTCCCACGGACTCAGTCCAAACAGGACAACATCCCACCCATGCCTTGCCTGGGCCCTGTCATTGGGATCCTACTCAGAGACAGGGCAGGAGCTGAGCCCTCTAAGAAGCACAGACAGACAGACAGACACATACACACATGCACACACCGCCCAGAGCTCCTTGCTGGAGATTTCTAACTTTTCCTAAGTCCAAAAGTAAAGCCGATAATTTTTTTCTTCCAACTTGGAAGCTAATTCACATTTAATAAAAACACTTGAGAAAAAGAAAACACAAAAAGGGGAAAACACTTGGAAAATATAGAAGACCAAGAAAATTCAAACCCTCCACAGGCTGTCTACCCAGAGCAACTATCATCAGTGGTTCGGACTAATGCGTTCTTCCCAGGTCCTTTACATGCATTTTTATAAGACTGGAAGGACACTATCAGTATAATTTCCAGCCTTTCAGGAGCATGGGTCCATGTGACTTGGTACTTTTATTTAGTAATCTTGAGTTTTTCCCTGATTCCAAATGTGTGATCTATGCATATACGTAAAACACTGCAAGCATTACAGAATTGAATTAGAAAATGAAAATTCTTTCTAACCCCCGTTCCTCGGCAAACTGCAGCTGACAGTTGGTGCAGATAGATACTCTGCAAGTTTTCTCCTCTGCATTTGCACGCACATGCGCCTGAGAGCCCTGGGATGGTGCACACGTTCTGTCTGCATCTGGCTTAACAGCACCTTGAACATCTTCCCATGTCATACAGACAGACAGGCTGGACTGACCTCATTCCCTCCATGGTTGTAAGATACAAAATTGTATAAATGTACCTGGAGGTATTTTTCCCTCAGTTCATGGATAGTTGGATCCTCTCCAGTGCTTCCTAGTACAAACACTGCTGAAGTGAACAGCCTCATGTGTAAACTTTGTGTACTTGTGCAAGATCTCAGTAGGACAAGCCTCTTAGAAATATAATTACTGGATCACGCTTAAAATGTACATGTTTGGAGTTTTTTCCAAAAAGAGACTTCCTAAGTCACACTCCAACAGGCAGTGCACAAATTACTTAAATTTTTTAACACAAACATAACATTGTGAATTTACAGGGTAGTTAGTTGGCATAATAATCTACAGTATGGGTTTATCATTATTGACTACTATCATTTGCCTACGCTTTGCTACAGGTAGACTTTGAAGTTGTCACTGGCTTTTCCCTGTTATAAATAACCTCGTAGCTGTCATGTTTACAACTAAGGGAGTTCCTGAATTTCTGTACTGTACAAAAGTGCCAGTCCTCTCCTGTACTCCAGCTGCTGTGAGTGACAGGGCTGGTCACCTGACCCTGCCTGTCCAGGAGCCTGTTCCTGTGCCTGAGGCTCACAGCTTTCCAACTGCACCCCTCTCAACTGGTGATTCAAATGCTCCATAAGATACCAAAGCAGGACCCCACACTCAATAATGAGTACCAACAGAAATTACCTCCTGGCTGGAGGCTGAGGCACCAACCAATAAAACAATCAAGGAAAAAGTATTTTAGAATTAGAGTGTTATTTTTCAGCATCAAACTTACCTTGTTCCCAAAACCCAGAAAAAGAGACATACCTTATTGGCAACAGATGGGCTTAATGCAACTGATGTTTTTTAAGAGCACAGTATAGAAAGTCCTGTACTCAGATTCCGCTCCCTTGACTCCGGCCCCACCTACTGCTGACTCGCTGCGGGAACACACACTTCCTTGTTTATAAACAACAATGAAGAATGTTGTGAGTACTAGGGGCCAACTTTTTTCCTGCTCCCAAACCTGGGGTAGACATGTTCCCACCAGAAATAGTGGCTCACTGAGGTCACAGTGCTTATTGCTGGTAAACAACCCCTGCCTGAGCTGAAACCACAGGTGTATTATTTACCCATCAGGTTAGGAAAAACAGGTGTTTATAGAGGCCTGGGAAGTGAGTACTGTCAGACGCTGTGAAGGCAGTGGGAGCAAGTACTGCCACCACTGGTTGTGAGCCTTCCTCGATGATATGTGACCCAGCCATTCCGATCACCTACCCAGGTATGTCCTGGTGAGCTGGCCCAAAGATGCTCAGCACTTACAATGCTATATAACGGTTGGGCACTGCAAACAACCTGCTTGACCATAGGGAGACAACTTCATACACTCGATGCATAATGATGTTTCAGTCAGTGACTGTGGTCCCATAAGATTATAATGGAGCTGAAAATTCCTATTGCTCAGTGATGTTGTAACAGTTATAATGTTGTAGTGCTAGATAATGATCATAAATGACTACATTGCTCATTTATGGATTTATAATACTACGCTTTTTATTGTTATTTTAAAGTGCAGTCTTTCTATTTACAAAAAAGTACATCATGTATTTACTGTATCTTTTGATTGCATTATTTTCTCTTGTGCTTGATTTAACCTCGTGTCACTTTCTAAATTTAGTGTAGCCTAAGTGCACAGTGTTTTCGAGATCTACAGTAGTGCGTAGTAATGCCCCAGGCCTCCAGATTGACTTACCACTCACTCACTGACTCACCCATAGCCACTTCCAGTCCTGCAGGCTCCCTTCCTGGTAAGTACCCTAAAGGTGTACCACCTACAGTATTAAGGACATAGCATGCTATACAGGTTTGCAGCCCAGGAGGATTAGGCTCTACCACACAGCTGAGGTGTGTAGTAGGCTGTACAATCCACGTGTGTGTAAGTGCACTCTGCTATTCACACGATGATGAAATCACTTAATGACATGTTTCTCAGAATGTGGCCTGCTGTTCAGCCACACATGACTGGACTTGTATGCAGTCGTTAAAGAGAGAAAGGCGCTCATGTGAGAACTCCCTAAGACGTACGGTTTAGGGAAAAAAGCAAGTTGTTACACAATGCAAACAATATGACCCCATTTAATTGTGGCAGAAACCCCCAAATCACTATCATAGATTTCTAAGGTGCATGTGAGTCTGGAGACAAATACATAAAAGAATGTCTATACACAAATGCATTAAAAGAGGTCTGAAAAGTGACTTGCACCTAATGGGTACAATGCTTCTCTCTGGGAACAGGGGAGGATGTGAAGGTGCTCAAGGAGACTTCAGTTTTATCTGCACTGTTTGCATTTTTTTAAAACTATGAGAATCATTTAAGTGCATAAAATTCACCGGGGTAGATGATTCTTAAGGCCCTGCCAGCTCTAACATTCTCTAGTCCTAAAGATCTTAAAACTCAGCTGTTGAGGGGGCTAGTGAGCCTTACACAGAACGAGGGTCTAGGCAGTTTCATAAAAATGAAAACATAACCTTGCCTAGGGAACAGGAAGGATTTGGCTCTTCAAAGCCAGAGAGCACAAAATAAAAATGTAATAGCAGTAATAAAAATAAATTTCCTGGGATATGCCAGAACTGCGGTTGGACATGTGAGTAATGTGTCTGCAACTTCTTTGGCATATAAAATGTTATGGCTGCCATTTTTATGTCACTGTTTTTATCATTGTCACAGCAACCAGGGCCTCCAGATCGTGCGCAAAGAGGCCCCAGTGGCTCCCAGAGGCCTTCTTCACACATCAACTGTTGCATCACCAAGTGGATGTTATAAAGTATGTTTTCTCCATCATCACTTCTATGGACTTTAGGACCTATGGCTCCCTGTCAGCCCGCCCTCCCGGCCGACAATAAACCACAGCCAAGGACAAATAAAAGAAGGGGGGTGAAGTGAGGATGCAGACTCGTGCTCTGGGACAGGAAGAAGCCAACAATGCTGTGCAGCTCCCCCACTCGGCCATGTGCATTTAGAGGTTTCATGCAATGTCCAAGAAAAACAACATTAAATATAGCAGCAAAAAAACTGGAAACTGTCTAAGTATCCCAGAAAAGGAAACGCTTAAAGAAACGGGGTATATCCATACAAAGGGCCTCCATGAAGCCATTAAAAATACGATGAACTAGATCCACATTTATTGATGTGTGAAGACATGCACTACCTTGATTGCCCAGAAAAAACTGCTAACTAGAGCATAGAGAGCATGGTCCTATGGTCATAAATTCCCTAGTTACTGATTTGCATCTGTAGTTATACTGAAATATAGAAAAGTCTGAAATATACACTAAGACCTTAATAGCAATTTTATCTGTACTTTCATTGTTTTCTGCAAGGAAGACAAATTACTTCTATAATCAGTAAAACAAATAAGTGTAAAAAAAAGCAAAGGTGAAAAACCTCAAGAAATCTTTGTTGAAAACAGTAGCAGCAGCTGATCGCTCCCCAACCAGTGAGATTCAGAGGCGTGGCTAGAGAGGACATGACGGGAAGGCTGGCAACAATAACAGCAAAGCACAGCAATAGGATGACATGATGCCCTGGCCTCCTGGGAGCCCCTCCCCAGCAGGATCCTGGCAATCTTGTTAGGGGCAGACAGGCAGGTAGGACAGTTCCCAGTCCCCTGATGAGGTACCAGAGGCTCAGAGAGCAGGGCACTTGCCTACAGACATGCAAATCCTGGACTCACACCCAAACTTGTCAAGCCCCGTTGCCTGCTCTTTCACAAAAAGAGCTAGATCTAAATGTAGAGTGTGACCACATAACCCAACAATTCCTAAGTATCTACTCAAAAGAAATAAAAGCATGTCCACACCAAGATTTCTGTAGCACTATTCATAATAGCCAAAAGGGAGAAACAACACAAATGTGCATCAGCTAATGAATGGATTAACAAAATGTGGTCATACAATGGAGTAATATCTGGCAATAAAAAAGAAGGAAGTACTGACAGAGTCACAACACGGGTGACTGTGGAAAACATAATGCTGAGTGAAAGCAGCCAGACACAAAAGGCCACATATTATACAATCCTATTTGTATGAAATGTCCAGAAAAGGTGAACACAGAGACTGAAAGTGGATTAGTGGTTGCCAAGGGCTGGGTGGGATGGGAACACTGGGAATGGTGGCTAAAAGGTACGGGGTTTCTTTTTAGGGTAATGAAAATGGGCTAAAATTGATTGTGGTGATGTGGATGCATCATTTTATGAATATACCAAAAGTCATTGAATCGTACATTTTAAATGGACAAATTGTATAGCATGTGAATTCTATTTCATTAAAGATGCTAAAAAAAATTTACAAAATAAAATAAAAGGGGGCATTTTAGCACAAGCACATACTTTGGAAAGATGAGTCCCCACAGCCTCTGCCTCCTGTTGTCCGGAGCCCAGGTCACCAGGTGGCCCTGTCCAATGCCAGCATCACTCTTTTTCCTTCATCTGCCCAGCAGGCCCTTGCTGGAGCTCCAAAGCTTTTTGGACCAAGGATGCCTAAGCTTCCCTTTTTTTTTTTTTTAAGATTTTATTTATTTATTTTCAGAGAGAGGAGAAGGGAGGGAGAAAGAGCAATGTATGGTTGCCTCTCACATGGCCCTCATTGGGGACCTGGCCTGCAACCCAGGCATGTGCCCCGACTGGGAATTGAACCGGGTCCCTCTGGTTCCCAGCCCGCGCTCAATCCACTGAGCTACACCAGCCGGGCCTAAGCTTCCCTTTCTGAGTGTGCATTCCCAGAGCTGCAGGTAGAGCACAGAACTGACCACTGTCTCTGGCCGTGCACAGAGAGTCCTGTGGTCACTGGGCAGGGGCTGAAACCCAGTGCTGCCAGGGTGTGGCCTCCCAGGGCTCAGGTGGGCAGAGATGCCTCTCTTCTCAGTGAGTCATCAGATGCTGGCTCCTCTATGTCATTCTGGGGATGGCTTTCCTTTGACTAAGCTCTGAGCTGCGTGGCTGAAAGAATCAGTGTCATCACTGTAGTCTGCCAACAAGTGTGTGGGAAGCAGGGGTGCTCATACATTTTGGGGGGCACAGATGCTAGTGTAACATCTTTGCAGGTAACTAGCAATGCCCAGCCAAGTTCTAAACCCACAAATATTTGCTTCAGCCCTTCCAACTCTGGGGGGTTTAGCTGGCCACACACACCTGCACGGGCACAAAAACATACACACAGGGATACTATGGAAGTGCTGTTTTTACTATCAAGAAACTGGAAATGACCTGCATACCCATCCATGAGGACTAGTTACATATATTATGATGCTCCAGACAATGGCACAATATTTAGCCATTAAAAAAATAAGGACAAAATATGCAAGACCATACACTGCAGTCGTGAAGAGCACCAAGTGGTTAAATTCACAGAGGCTCAGGCTTACTGTCTGTCAAATGCTAATCATCAAGGTTTGCCATGCAGGTTAAATACACTGGTATGAGTAACTCGTGCAGACACACACACACACACAACGCCTGCGAGGAAAGTTCTGGCTGGTACCCGTTAGTCCTTGCAAGGAAAGACAGCCCCCAGGGAGCAGATCAGAGGTGGGAGGCTTTTCAATGCACAGTATATCATTTTTATAGTTTGAATTATTTTTATCTTGTTCATATAATATTTACATATTATAAAATATAAGCTTTTTAAAGTTTGCTTAGATATCTGTAGAAGCACATTTATTATAGCACTGATTATGATAGGGGAAAAAAGGAAACAACAAAAGCTCAAGAGGGGGGCTGCCTGAATAAGTCCATGCACCTCAGGTGACAGAATACAATTTAATCTACCTTAAAAAAGAGATCTGTGTGTGCTGATGAAGCCTAGAAAACAATGTTTTAAAATACGATTTCCCACTCTGTTAAAAAAAATGTAAAACACAGATATGTTTATTCTGGAAAACAGAGAAATGAGAGAGAAGGAGCAAAGGAGCAAATCGCTCCTTATCCAAGACTATCCTCTGTCGGCCCAGCCTGATGGCTTAGTTGGTTGGAGCATCATCCTGAAACGCCAAGGATGTGGATTTGATCTCTGGTCAGGGCACATACAAGAATCAATCAATAAACCCTGACTGTTGTGGTTCAGTGGGTTGGGTTGTGCTTTAAGGACAGAAAGGTCACCAGTTCAATTCCTGGTCAGGGCACATGCCTGGGTTGCAGGTTCGGTCCCTGCTTGGGGAGTGCACAAGAGGCAACTAATTGCCCTGGCTGGTGTGGCTCAGTGGATTGAGTACTGGCCTGCGAACCAAAGGGTTGCTGGTTCAATTTCCAATTGGGACACATGCCTGGGTTGTGGGTCAGATCCCCAGTAGGGGGTGTGTGAGACGCAACTACACATTGATGCTTCCCTCCCTCTCTTTCTCCCTCTCTTCCCCACTCTCTAAAAATAAATAAATAAAATCTTAAAAAAAAAAGAGGCAACTGATCAATGTTTCTCTCCCTCTCTTTCTCCCTCCCTTCCCCACTCTCTAAAAAATAAATAAAACCCTTTATTTATTTTAAAGTATGTTTTATTATGCTATTACAGCTGTCTCATATTTTCCTCCCCTTTATTCCATTCTTCCCTGTATACCGCCTTCCACCATCATTCCCCCAATTTAGTTCATGTCCATGGGTCATACATATAAGTTCTTTGACATCTCCATTTCCCATACTATTCTTAACCTCCCTCTGTCTATTTTGTACCTACCATTTATGCTTCTTATTCCCTGTATCTTTTCCCCCATTCTCTCCCCACCCTCCCCACTAATAACCCTCCACATGATCTCCATTTCTGAGATCCTGTTCCTGTTCTAGTTATTTGCTTAGTTTGTTTTTGTTTTTTAGGTTCAGTTGTTGATAGTTGTAAGTTTGTTGTCGTTTTACTGTTTATATTTTTGATCATCTTCTTTTTTGTAGGTAAGTCCCTGTAACATGTCATATAATAAGGGCTTGGTTATGATGAACTCCTTTAACTTGACCTCATCTGGGAAGCACCATACCTGTCCTTCCATTCTAAATGATAGCTTTGCTGGATAGAGTAATCTTGGATGTAGGTCCTTCCCTTCCACGACTTTGAATACTTCTTTCCAGTCCCTTCTTTCTTGAAAGGTTTCTTTTGAGAAATCAGCTGATAGTCTTATGCGAACTCCTCTTAGGTAACTGTCTCCTTTTCTCTTGCTGCTTTTCAGAGTCTCTCCTTATCTTTAATCTTGGGTAATTTAATTAGGATGTGTCTTGGTGTGCTCCTCCTTGGGTCCAACTTTTTTGGGACTCGTTGAGCTTCCTGGACTTCCTGGAAGTCTATTTCCTTCACCAGATTGGGGAAGTTTTCCTTTATTATTTTTTCCAAATAAGTTTTCAATTTCTCGCTCTTCCTCTTCTCCTTCTGGCATCCCTATGATTCAGATGTTGGAATGTTTAAAGTTGTCCCAGAGATTCCTAAGCCTCTCCTCATTTTTTTTTTGAATTCTTATTTCTTCAATCTGTTCTGGTGGAATGTTTATTTCTTCCTTCTGTTCCAAATCATTAATTTGAGTCCTGGTTTCCTTCCCTTCACTGTTGGTTCCCTGTATATTTTGCTTTATTTCACTTTGCATAGCCTTCACTTTTTCCTCTATCTTGTGACTGTACTCAATCATTTCTGTGAGTATTCTTATTACCAGTGTTTTGAACTCTGCATCTGATAGGTTGACTATCTCCTCATGGCTTAGTTATTTTTCTGGAGTTTCGATCTGTTCTTTCATTTGGACCATATTTCTTTGTCTCAGCATACCTGTTATATTGTAATGGGTGGAGCATTAGGTATTCACAAGGGCAGGGCAACCCCCTTAGCTGTGTTGTGATGCTGTATGTAGGGGAGGGGTCAGAGAAGGAACAATGATGCTTGGCTCTTGCCCCACTTTCAGTCACTTCCCCTGCTACCCACAAGGGAATTGGGCCCTTCTGGGCCCGATTCCCAGGTGGATGGGTTTCTGTACATTCTAGGACCCTGTGGTTCTCTCCAATTAACTCTCCTGTGAGGCTGGGAGTTTCTCCTGCTGCTGCAATTCTCACAGGTTTTTACAGCCAGAGGCTCTGAGGCTTTATTTCCCTGCACTGGAACCCTGGGTTGCTTGGTCTGTCTAGCTCCCCAGTTGTTCCTCCTGGTTTGTCTGTATGCTAATGTGGGACTGCTCAGTCCACCAGGTGCCACCTTGCCCACCTGGTCTGCCCCTCCTACCAGTCTGGATGAATGTTTTCTTTAACACATTAAGTGCAGGGCATATTTTGCTGCGCTTTCCGTTCAGGCGGTGGACTGGCAACCACTCAATGGGTGTTGAGTTAGAGTATAAACAGGCGCACAATGGTGCAGCCAATGCAAAACTTCATTAAAATTACAACATTTAAATCACTGTAGAGGACACATGGAGGGAACTAAGGGGGGGGAGGGAGGCTGGGGGGGAGGTGGGGGCTGGG
>PVJI01013096.1:0-48999 GCA_004026765.1 Micronycteris hirsuta | reverse complement strand
ACATCTCAACTACAGCCTCAAGAGAGTTCTTGAGCCAGAACCACCCAGCTAAGCTACTCCCAAATTCCTGACCCATGGAAACTTTAAGTTGCTTTCAGTTGCTAAGTCTTGGGGGAATTTGTTATGTAGCAATAGCTGACTAACACAAAGCTTTAGTTTCCCACATAACCAAAATGGGGCTTTTAAAACATCCTATAGGGCCATTAGGATTGAATAAGATGAGACGTACAAGCAACTTAGCTCCATTCCTGGCACATTAGGTGGTTGATGTCTGGTAACTATCAACAGCTTTAATACTTTTAATACTTTTGTGATGCTTTTAACTCACTCTCTCTACCGCCCTATCACAAGAGTTTTCCTATCACACCGATTGTGTATACCTTCTGCACATTAAAACTTCCTCGTCTTCCTTCGCCTTCTTCTCTTTTCCTCTCCTCTCTTGTCCTGTCCTCTTTCTCTCCTTTTCTTTCTTGCTTTCCTTACTTTTCCCTCTTTGCTTTCTCCCTACATTCCTTCCTCTCTCCTTTTCTCTCCCCCTCCACCTCTCTCTTTTGGGGGAGCATTTATATATGATATGTTTAACCTATCACAAATAAGTTAATGCCTCTGACTAACACATGATGTATTTCTGCTAAAATTTCTTTATATATAGCTATTTTACTTTTGCTAAAGTTAGCTAATTTCCTGCTCTTACAACTTAGCTTGCTCCAAATTCTGTATATTTGCTTAAAATGTAGGCTACTGTACACTAAGTGGGGAGTTCCGAATTCCAACTGCACTCATTATCTTAAGAAGTCTTCCTTTACACACCTTCCACACTGTGTTTCTGTGCAGGAGCAAATCAGATCATGTAGGCATGTGAAACTGTAGCTGACAACACTTAGGAATGACTGCGATACATCTGTGAATGGCTGGGACGTTCCGCATTATGGAGCGTGCTATCTTTATGCATTCATGAAAAAGATTTAACTTTCCTAATGCGATTTCAAATTTGGTGCGTTATCTCCTTTGGGGCCAAGCTTTAATCTGAAATGTAACCAAGATAAATTCTGAATAAATGCCACCCTCCTAGAAAGCTGTTTGGAAATGTAGGCTCTATTACTCTTCAGGTATGGTAAGTCCAACAGATCAGGAGATGGCTGCCATTGAAAAGGTAGTTTGTTAGTTCCCAGGAGGAGGTGCATGTTTCCCCCACAGGGGGGCGCTCATGAGGAAGCACCAAGGTTGGTCACAAGGCAGAGAGATGGGGGGTGGGGGGGGAATGTGGGCAAAAGCCTGTATTGTGGTTTCCTCAGGAAGAAATGGGAAGGGTAGAGTTAGCAGGTTTAGGTTTGCTAGTTTGCATAATTTCAGTGGATTCTGGGGCTGTCTCTAATTGTTTGGCACCTGGCCCTGAAGTGATTAGGCTAGTTTGAGAGACCCAGAAAGGAAGTGATTGGGATAGGGAGTCAAGATTGCTTTATTTGCATGTGAATACAGTGCTCAGCAGGCTGTGAGTTTATTGTCTCCAGGAATAGTCCTGGGAGGGGCAGTCTCTCCAGAGTCATGGAAACACAGGATTAATACAAAAGCCCATCACTTGATATTGGTTAATATATTAAAACATGTATTTTTTTTTTAAGAGAGAGGAAGGGAGAGACATCAATGTGACTGAGAAACATCAACTGGTTGCCTCCCAGACGTGTCCGACAGGAAATCAAACCCATGACCCATCAGTTACTGGACAACACTCCACCCAACTGAGTCACACTGGCCAGGGCAGAATATGCATCTTTTTTTTTTTTTAAAGATTTTATTTATTTATTTTTATACAGAAGGGAAGGGAGGGAGAAAGAGAGGGAGAGAAACATCAAGTGTGGTTGCCTCTCATGTGGCCCCCACTGGGGGCCTGGCCTGCAACCCAGGCATGTGCCCTGACTGGGAATTGAGCTGATGACCCTTTGGTTCGCAGGCCAGCCCTCAATCCACTGAGCCACACCAGCCGGGGCAGAGTATGTATCTTTTGACTTTCAAGAAATGTAATTATCTTTATAGACTTTGTTTTTACCACTTGGTATAGATTGAAGGTTATACTGTTTTAATGCCATATATTCAAGCCTCTTGCCAATAAGATGTATTTGGAAGCATAATTACCATGCAATGAAGTTCAGGAAAACTCTTTCAGTTCCGCTTTCACGAATGGGAGAGCTGTGGTCAGGAAAACCCTGCCCCGCCGAGCACCCTGCACAGGGTGAGGGTGGGGAAGGAGCTGTGAACAGCTGTTTTCTTATGGTGGTGCCTGTACTCCAGGCCAGGCTCAGAATGCATAAAAATGCCCTAGCACACACACACAGAAAAACCGGAGTCACTGTTTCTCTAGACAGGAGGGGCATTTTTTTTCCCTCTTATGACACTAGATTGCGTTGTCTCCTGAAACAATTACTATTTGACTTAGAGACCTATGCTTGCCTGTGTGAACAATCAGGGAGGGAACCAGCTGCAACCCTGGCTGGTAGGGAAACTGGAGTGGGACCCCCAAAGCCTTCCTCAGCTTTCCCCGCAGACTAGTGAGGCTTCAGTAGCCCGTGGACAAAGCCCGAGTCTCTGGAGACTGCAACACCCAAGAAGGGAGAGGGGGGTAAGGTCTCTTCTCCCTGTGGGGTGGGCTAGAAGATTCCATCGCAGAGGTGGGTCACCGGAAGGCTGGGCGACGGAGGGGCTGGAGGAGAGAAAACTGGGGAGAACTTGGGACAAGTAGATACTCTGATATCTGCTCACTAAATTTCATCCATACAACTCAGGACTAAATTGTGTTTTGTTTGTGTTTTAAAATAGGTAATAGATTCAAAATGGTTCAAAATGAGAATGTTAGAAAGAGATTAATCTTGAGGAAGTCTCTCTCCCACCCAATTCCCATCCACCACATTCCCCACCTTCTCCCCTGGGTAGATGATCACTTTCATTAGTTTCTTACATGTCTTGCATTGTTTCCTCACATAAGCAAATATGAACACATGATCTTATTTCTCTTTATTGCACAAAGGCAGCATATTCCATATATCCTGTTTAATGCCTTTCTCTTCTTCACTTGACAGTATAGCTTGGCGATCTTCCTATGTTTGTACATGAAGAGCTTTCATCTGCTTTTTACTGCTGCCTAAGATTCCACTGTGTGGATGTACCACACTTTAATCAGACCCATTTCGATGTGCACTTGGTGGCTTCCAGCAGGATACTGTTGTAAACCACACTGCCGATAAGCCTGTGCGTACCGCAGTTCTGATGTGTGTTGGTATATAGGTAAGCATAAATCCCCAGAAATGGGATTGCTGGGGCAAAGGGATATGCACTTTTGATTTGGATAAATAGAACTGAGTTGCCCTCTATCAAGGCTGTGTCATTTTGTACAATAATTCCACTGGCAATGGATGACAGTCCCCGTTTCACTACAGTGCCATCAACAGGCACTGTAAAATTAACTTTCCAAGTTGACAAACCAGTGATGCCTGTAGTTTGAGATAGGGATATTTATGTCGAAAATATCAGCTAACTTCTGTGAAGTGTTTCTGCTCTTACTCGTCAACTGATAATTCATATACAAGCCGCCCAGGGAGCACAGGCGTGCAGACACAGGCCGGTGACCCCGGGAGGGGAGAAATAGACTTGATCATGGAAGGGGTTGGACCGGAAGCCCTGGGATGTTACTTCCATCCTAATTGTCTGGTTTGATAATATGTCTCATCTATTCATCTCATTTTCTTCTTCCTCCCTGATAAAACGTACATATTAGGGCAGTGGTCTGAAACATTTGGTAACTGTTTTTCACTTAAGGCACGCTTTGATGTCTAAGTACATGTCAACATCTCACGGGCCTGTCTGCAGTTGCACTGACTGTATAGGTTTCCTTTCCCTTGTGTGACAGCCGAGCTGAAGGAAGACACGTTTGGGTGTGCAGCGGAGCTGGGTGACTTGGCAGCTCCTGTAGGAGACTCGTTCAGGGAAACAATTCCTTTCTCACACAAAGCAGCCCGGCGATCTGAGAGCAGACCCACTCATTGGCTTTAATCTTGTCTGAAGTCTCCTGGGAATCAATCCAAAAACAAACACAGGGTGTTTCCTCCGTCACTTCCCTTTATAACCCTTTGCAGCCATTATCTAATCAATCTGATAGCAGGTTGCGGAAAGGAAGAGGGTTTTCCTCCTGTCCTGTGCCTGCCAGTCAGGACAGCACGGGGCATTGTGACGAGCAGCAGAAGGCGGATTTCCGGTGGCTTTCCTCCCGTTGGCTGTCTGTGGGAGAGCCCCACTCCAGCGCGGCTCCCGCCTGCGCTCTGGGCATCTCGGTGGATATTTCGGGCTGGTAGTCTATGAGCCAAAGGCCTTTGCCCACGGTCATGGGCAACTCAGGCTTTCTGAACTCTGTCTAAATACTAGCAATGTGCCTTTAGGTAAGTGTAAATATTTTTTTAGCTTCTGTAAAATAAGAAGAGTAAGCTGTATGTCATGGGATTCATTGGGAAGATGAAATGAGATAATGGACATGAAGGTGCTTGACACATAGTAGCCTGACGTTAATTCATTCGGGTAAAACTAACCAACCAACCAAGTAACTAACCAATCAACCATACATCATCAGCATTATCATTATCATCACCACCGCCAACAACAAAATCGTTCAGTTCAATCAGTTCGGTGGCATCCAAAAAACATCACCACAAATTGGAGTGCCGTGGTCCCTGGCTGTCGTCGGTGGGCAGCTGTGTGAGGCAGTGACGAGTGTGCGGGGAGTTTAGGCTCCGGAGCTGGGCAGCCTGACTTCAAAGCTTGGCTCCACCACTTCCCAGATGCATGACCCAGAACTACCTACTTAACGTGCTTTGTGCTCAGTTGTCTTGCCTGTACAATGGCCATAATAATAGCGCCTGCATTGCAGGACTGTTGTGAGAGTAAATGTGCTAACTCGCCTAAGGGACTCAGCTCAGCTCCCGGCGCCTGGGCAGACCTCCACCCCTGTCAGACTTTATAACTGTGCAAACCTGGCCCAACTCCAGTGTAGTGCTGTTGTGCAGACCTGTCTTTCTCCACAGGCGTGAAAAGGTGCAAAGACAGGCACTTTAAATCACTACGAACTAGGAGGCAGGAAGTGGTTTGACTGTGTCCTGTGGTGCCATCAACTGCACACTGACTAGCTACAAACCTGCCCTGCACAGAGCAAGCGTGCATGTGTGAGGTCACCGTGTCAGGAGAAGGATCCTTTAAATGCCCCTCGCGAGCTTTTGGCGCACGGCACAGCTCTGATACAAAGGCTGGACAGGGCGCTGGGCTGCAGAGTGGCAGAGCTGACCACAAAGGCGTGCTTTCTTTTACCTCACGGCAGGCGAACCTACCCAGTGCCACAGGACAGACGGACACGGGGCCCCTGGGAAATGGGACATTGAGGGTCAACATCACATTGATTCTGTCGTCAGCCAGTTGTAAGGAAGCCTGGAGAGGTTTGGCAAGTTCTTATTTGAAAAAAGATCTCTTTGACCCAACCGAAGGCTCCCAAAGTGGCGAAGGGGATTAAGCAAATTGTTTGGGACAAAGACTATGAAAACAAGAGAATTCAGTTTGAAAATTAGGAGCATGTGAAAACTAAAAGGCACAGTTCTGGCCGAGTGACTTGAGGCGATTCTCAGCATTCATGTGGGATGTGTTACGCAGCCAAGGAGAGGCTGGAAAGCGAGAGACAGAGACGCTGCGGCCGCTAAGGTATAGCGAGTGGATGGGGAACGCGAGGCATCGCAGGGATGAGGGGAGAACCCTCTGTGTTCATGGTGATGGAATCAGGTTACAGTCTTGAGTCCTTAGTGCTACACCCAACTTGAAGTACTTGGCACATATCAACTCATTTAAAATTCTCAACAACCTAATAGGCAGGTACTATTATCACTTTCTGTAATACAGAAGTACATTCTGTAGGCAGAAGGCAGAGACTAACTTTCTGAGGCCACCCCGGATTTGAACGAAGACGCCAGATGTGCCGTCAGGCCCCGAATCCCGGGCGCTGCCCTGTACGGCTACCTGAGTGGTGCCGTCGTTAGGGTGGAAAGTATGTCACTTGGTGACTTGGGCGTGAGCTCCACTTAATCTGGGAAACAAAGCAAGCTGGTGACCAGACCATTCATCTCAGAGGGAAGTCTCTGAACCTCTCATCGGGGAAGGGTACACGCAGACTTCCTTCTTCCACTTCCCTTCCTTCCTCTTCCTCCTCCCTCGTTTTCTCCTTCCTCTTCTCCTTCTTAACTTGTTAATACAGACCATTTAAAATACATACCCATCATCTGTTTCAGCGATTGTCACCCATGTTCAGTCTCATTTTATCTGCCACCAGCACTTTGTTTTTCTGAGTCCTTTAAAGCATGTGCCAGACACCACGCTGTCTCACTAGCGCACACACGTGTTTAACGGATAGGGGCTTTCTAAAGCACAACCGCCTGCCGTCCTCACACCCAATGTGGTGAACAACAGCCCCTTAGTACCGTCTGGGCCAGTCCATACCCCAATTTCCCTGATGGTCTTTGAGTTGTTTTTACAACTGATTTGTTCAAACCAGGGTCCAAACAAAGGCCACCAATAGTATCTGGCTGTTATGCTTTTAAAATCTCTCTAACTTTTTTAAAAAATGAGATTGGTTATTTTTATTTTTTTTTAAGATTTCATTTATTCATTTTTAGAGAGAAGGGAAAGGAAGGAGAAAGAGAGAGAAACATCAATGTGTGGTTGCCTCTGGCGTGCGCCCCACTGGGGACCTGGCCCACAACCCAGGCCTGTGCCCTGACTGGGAGTCGAACAGGTGACCCTTTCGTTCACAGGCCTGTGCTCAATCCACTGAGCCACACCAGCCAGGGCTAAGTTTTTTAAATTACCTTTCAATTGTGTAATAGTTTCATATTTGCAGAAAAGTTATGAGGTTAATACAGAGTTCCTGTGCACCTTCATCCCGCTTTGGCTAATGTCAGTATCTTACACAATAAAGGCACATTTGTCAAAAGTAAGAGATTAACATTAATACACTACTACCAGCTACATTTCAGAGTTCATTCGTATTTCATCAGTTTTTCCACCAATGCCCTTTTTCTGTCCCAGGATCCAATCCAATGTTTTTGGTAAGTCTTAATTTATAACAGCTCATCTTTTCTTCTCCTTCTCCTTCTCCTTTCTCCTTCTTCTCCTTCTTCTCCTTCTTCTTCTTTTCCTTCACGCCACTGATGTTTGGAGAAACCAGGTCAACTGGCTCGGAGAATGTCCTGTGTTTGGACTTGGCTGATGGCTGCCTTCTGGTGTGGTGGAACTTGCTTCTCTCTCTCCTGTATTTTCTCCACACTCAGGGTTAGGTGTAGGGGCTTCATTAGACTGAGGTTCCATTTCTTTTTTATTTATTTATTTTTAGAGAGGGGAAGGGAGGGAGACAGAAAAGGACAGAAACAGCAATGTATGGTTGCCTCTCACGTGGCCCTCACTGGGGACCTGGCCCGCAACCCAGGCATGTGCCCTGACTGGGAATCGAACCGGGACCCTCTGGTTCCCAGCCTGCAGTCAATCCACTGAGCCACACCAGCCAGGGCTCCATTTCTTTTTTAGATGCGAATTCTTCACGAATGGCCCCATTAAACCACACTGTGAGGCACATCATATCCAGAGGCCCCGCTTCCAGTGGTTTCTGGAGGATTGCATTTGACCCACATTGCATGTCTGTTTTATCCACGACTGCACTTTCTCGAAGCCCAAGTTTTCCTCTCTTTGGGTTAGTATTCTTTTTGCACTCCCTCACATCACTGAAGTCTGCTTCAGTGTCACCTCTTCCCAGAGGCCAGCCTCCGCCTCTCCGTCTGAGGCGGCGTTCTCCATCCCTCACAACACTGGACGTTTACAGATGGAATTCCTGTCATTTTCTTGTTTATTGCCGGAAGCCCTGAGCAGAACCCGGGTGTCCTGAGAGCAGGGCCTTGGTTCGCTTATTCACTGAACTCACGGTGTATTCCTTTCCAACAGTTTCATATGAAGTAGAGAAGTCTCTTCCTCCCCCAACTTAATCTGCTTTGTTAGGGCTTTTCTTCCAAATGATTCTCCTGCTGCAGTGAACGCATTCTTACAGTTAAGTGCCTTGCATGTCCTAGGCACTCAATAAATATTTGTCAAATGAATCAATGAGTTGATCCTATGTGTTGGGGTGGGGGTCAGAGGTGAGGGAGGTGGGAGGGAGGGCAGGGCAGGCTGAGTGGGGAGCAGTCTGGTCGGGCTCCCTCCTGGGCGCCTTGTGATCTGCTCCGTGACCTCCCAGCCTCTGCCTCCAGAGTCGATTTGCCTCCTGAGCTTGAGGTCGTGCTGACAATTTGGGGGTGGGGGGGGTGGGGAAGGGACCTTTGGTGACACCCCCTGCCAAAAAAAATCCCCTTGGATATCCTAGAGACCCCACACTCAACGCATCCCCAAATGAATTCCCTTTTTCCACCTGGCCAGCCTGCTCCCCTATCGCCAGGCGCGGTTCACGGCATTTCTAGAAGTGGGCAGTGTTTGTAGTGACTACTGGCCTGGACCCTGGGGTCCCACTGCCTGGGTCCAAATTTCAGCTCTGCCCACGGCCCCTCTGTGCCTTCGTTTTCCCGTCTGCACAGCGGAGACAATAATGGCGCCCATCTCATTCGGTCGTTGGGGGAGCAACGGAGTCTGCAGTTCGGGTGCTTGGGGCCGCGTCTGCACCCCGGAAGCTGGGCTGTGTGTGCCGCCCGTCACCGCCCTTGTTGTCGCTCGGCGTCCTGGGCGGGACCCAGGCAGCTCTCAGACGCCCCGCCCCACTTCACAGTCCTGCTGATCCAGCACTGCTCCATAGAAATGTAATGGAAGCTTTAGATGGGATTTTAAATTTTGAGTAGCCACAATAAAAACATTTAAGAGAGTTAAAGAACGTTAATTCTAACAATTTTACTTAGCCCAATATATAAAGATATGACCATTTCGACATAGAAGAAATATGAAGGTTATTAGTGAGATATTTGACTTTTTTTAAAATTTTGGAACTACGTCTTCAAACCCTGGTGTGTGCTATACCCACAGCACATGTCACTTTGGACCAGCTGCTTCCCAAGAGCTGGGTGGCCACACGTGCTGGCGGCTATGGCATGTGACGTGCAGGCCTCACTGGCCAGCACGTTTTGTGGGTTCTGCTCCCTCGACACCATGTCCACTGACCTTTAAGTTTTGCTCTGACACTTCTCTGCAAGAGCCTCTGGACTGGCTTTCCCAGCCCCTACCCTTCCCTGCTCCCGTTTGCTCCCCTTTCTGCACCGGAGAAATGTCCCCACAGTGCAAATCTGATTAGTCTTTGTTTCAGAGCTCCCCCGTCCCCTGCGAATGGGACAGCTTTGGCCTCCCGAGTCCCCAGTGGTGTGTCCCTGTCAGGCCAGCCGCACGGCCTCATTTTTGGTCCTCCCCACACCCTCTCAACTCGGCTGCCTTCTGCGCCATTCCCTGCTTGGCTGCTCCCCCTCGGATGCCCTGCTCGTTTTCTCGCCGGTGAACTCATGCCTAACACTCAGCTCACACAGGTCTCTCCTGAGACACCTGCAACCCCCAGAGGCTGACCTAGCAGCCGGTTCCTTTCCTGGCACTTGCTAAACACCCTGCGCACGTTTCCGTTTCAGCAGGTGTCATACTGCTTATACCTGTGGGTTCGCGTGTCTGTCTTCCCAACTCCTGAGGACAGAAACTGTGCCATTGCCTCTTGGTGCTGGGCTCCGAGCCATGTGCAGTCTCCTCTTCGCTGCTGCGATTTCCCGACCCTGTAAATACGGCTTGTCCGAGAGTTATGTGGGCAAAAGGGAGCTGTGAGAGATAGTTTTAGAAAGGCATTTGGGGCCAGGTGGTGGAGGGCCTTGACCGCCACGCCAAGGAGAGTTCAGACTTTATTCTGTAGACAACAGGGAGCTATTGCAGGTGTTAGAGGGAGAGCAGCTGGGACAAGGGATAAGGCCAAGAGGGCATTTTGGCCTGAGTGTCAGACTCAAAGTGAGGTTAAATCCATATGCTTGGTTCCCTCTGGAAAGGCCTGGAAGGGAATGACATAATCTACATTCTGAAACCACGTTTTCTGAAAACTCCTACTTAGGGATGGGTTGCAGAGTGGAAGTGAAGTAACACCCCCTGAACTTCTATAGGCCAGGTCCTTTTTTGACTTTATGTGTAGGAATGTATATAGAGATGAATTCTCCTAGTGACCCGAGGGGAGACCATTCTTTCCACCTTACAGAGAAAGAGGGAAACTGAAGCTTTCCTGACGGAGGTTAAGAAAGTTGTTCATAGCACCCAGAGGAAGTGGTTAAGCTGGGGTCCTGCTGGACCTGACGCTTGCTGGAGAGCCCGGGGGCCGCAGAGGAAGACCAGGGAGAGACTCCAGCAGGAACAGGCGGGCGCCACGCCCTGAGCCCAACACCTGCATGAAAGGGTAGCAGCCTCTGGGGGGTGCCAGGAGGTGTGTGCTGGACTTTGGGCTGCTTCCCCATGGCCAAGCCCCCTGGGTGGCCCTGGGAGAGCGCACATACCGGACTGAATGTGCCTTTGAGTGGGATCACACAGCTGCATGGGGCTTTGAATCAAAATGGGTTACTTGCTTTGTGCCCCTCATCCCCATAAGATTTTGATTAAATTGACAGGGGCTTCTGGTTACAACCAACACCTTAGCTTTAATAGTGCCTTGATTTGAAAACCCTTGAAATAATTTTTGGCTCTTTTAGCATGAAAAGATTTCCCTCCAAAGCCTTTAATTCTGCAGGCCTCCATTTTTCCAATCACAGGAAAATCCACAGGACTTTCATGGTCTTAATTAATGACTCTCTAATCAGAGTTCCATTCTGACTGCTTTTTCTCCCCCTTTCCCCCCCTTTTTTTCTGGTTTCTCAATGAAGGGCTTATCTAGAACTTGTTTCCACTTCAAACAGGCACTTCATAATAGTAAATTGCAACAAGGTTTTATCAAGGGGAACAGCCCTTCACCCTCTCCCTTTCCTCCGGGCCTTGGTATCAAAGCCGCCGCTTAGGGAATATGGTCTGCCTTCCTGTCTGGTTTTCAGCAAAGCACGCCTTCGGAGGAGCACGGGGAAGGTGTTTTAGATTGTGTACAGCGGAGACCTCCATGGTAAGTCCTTATAAGATGATGGTGGCCTGACATTGACGAGGCTATCTGTAGACTTTTGGTTTGAAGATCACACCTGACAATCCTTTCTTAAGTGCTAAATTCAATAATTTTTGGATAAAGATGTGAGCAAGGCAGGCACCAGTCCCTCTCAGAATGAATGGCAAGTTCCTTCCTTGGTCTGGCCATCTACAAGACTCACTTGACATTTTCATTCGTGGTTCTCTCTCTCTTTTTTTGCTACATACCACGAAATAAGAAGCACAATTGTGCTGCTCGGGCCCAACACTTTAATGCATGTCTTCCAGATGCCACCCTTGGGAGGGCAGTTTGGCCCTGGCTCTCCTCTTCCTGGGGTCTTAGGAGAATGAACTGAATAATTCACTGATTTACTCAGAGATCCAGCTGATGTTTAGTAAGCTTTGACTGAGGTGATCTTTATGTCCGGGAGGCGTGATGAGTGGGGAATTACCTTTGGTCTTGGTGTGTGCAACGTGTTGCTGGGAAGATGGCAAATGCGTTAAGCAGTAAGCATGGCAAGGGGAAGTGGGTCCACAGAGAAGGTTGTGGAAAGATCTCTGGGGTTCAGTCCTATTGGAGGGGTTGGTGAAGAGCTAGACCCTGAAGAAGGCTCACCAGGAGGAGGCAGAACAAGAGTGGAAGAGTCTCAGTTTGTTAGGGCAGCTGTAACAGAATACACAGCCTGGGGGACTCACACACAACAGACATTTATTTCGCACAGTTCTGGAGGCTGGGAAGCCCAAGATCAAGGTGCTGGAAGATGTGATGTGGTTAGAACCTGCTTCCTGGTTCACAGACATCCATCCCCCCATTAGGGCAGAAGGGGCGAGGGAGCTCTGTGGGGTCTCTTTCATAAGGGCACTGATCCCATTCAGGAGGGCTCCACCCTCATGACCTAAGCACCTCCCAAAGGCCATACCACCTAATATTACCATATCAGGGATTAGGATTTCATCATATGCATTATGGGGTGGGCGGGGACAGAAACATTCAGTCTCCAGCAAAGGGCATTCTATACAGGGGGAGCAGCCTGTGCAGCCATGGCAACGGGGAAGAGCTTGGCCCACTGAGGGACTCCCGGTGTTGCTCTGTGGTGAGGCCATGGGGAGAAGGTGTAGGGGAGCAGAGAGGAGGAGTGGAATGTGCGTGTTGAGGCGGGGGAGGCAGGAAGGCAGGCCAGGAAGAGGCGGCAGAGGGCTCAAGGGCCCAGCCAAGGAGGGGAGGATGGGGAGCCAGCAGAGGTCTGTTTCCGAGAGTGAAGGAATCACACCATATTTTGGGAGGAACTTTCTGGCAGCCACACAGAAGAAAGGGTAGAGGGAGGGGACACAGGAGGCAAGGGCACCTTTTGGGGAGTTATTCCAAAAGCCCATAAAGGACCTGACAAAAGCCAGGCACAGCATGCACCTTGGCAGTGGTCATGAGAGCTGGCAGGGGAGGATGTGTGCAGGGAGAGGATCTAAGAGTTATCTGCAGTGGACTGGACTTGTAGACTCCCTCAGACATGGGACAGGGGGGCACTGGGTTTCGTTCTGGGTGGTGGGCACATGGAGAAAACCATGTGGGCAGGGGTTGGCCCACAGGGCAGAACATGCCCTGCTCATCTCTGCAGCGGGGTGAGTGGCTGCTGATGTCCAGCCTGGGCCCTGTGGGCTGAGCGTACCTGGGGCTGTGTCCATCCAAATAACGGGGGCACTTTTCCTTAGTTTGCACAAGTGTGGGCAGGCAGTGACCCTGGAATGGAGTTTGGCTCTTAACCTGCTGAGCTTGAAGGCCTCTGGGAGATGGGGACGAAGATGCCCAGAGGGTGGTCCATAGCAACAGCGCAGGGCACTTAGAGGGCGGGGCATCAGAGCAACAGGACCAAGCAGTGGCAGCAGCACTGCCCTGTCGGCGATCGCCCAGGTTGAGGGCTGGTTCCCTGCCATGCCTGTCCTTTGCACACACCTTTGACTTTGCTCCCTGAGTCTATAACCCCCATCCCACTCAGCTCTCTGCTTTGGATCTTGACTCCGTGATCAGGCCACCTCTAGCCTGAGCCTGGCCCCCAAAGCCCCACAAACAACTACTCCTCATGGGTTCTGCGTGAGCCCTGGACAGCTGGTGCAGCCAGGGGTGAGGATGAGGTTCTAGAGTCAGGGGCAGAGGGAGAAAGGTGTCAGGGGACAGACTGCATCACAGCGCAGAGCCCTCACTCACCTGGACAGGTCCTTGGGAGATGGTCTCTCTCAAGCTCTCGTTTGTGCCTGCAGGTACGTGCACTCGGCAGGCGTGTGCACAGGTGCGTTGGGAGCTCCTTCTCAGCCATTCCACTCCCCAGCCCTTTCAGCCCAGCGCATAGTCCTGCCTTCGCCCCTTTGCCATGCTGCTGCCCGGAGCGCCACCGGACTCTCAGCCTCCACCGGCTCCTCTGAGCTGTTAACTTCGGATCACATAGCATTGGGGGCAATGTCTATTTGTACCCTTCCTAAGGGCCCTGCAAGTCCAACTGAGGGCAAAATTATGTCTAACCTGACTGGGTACCACCAGGGCCTGCGCCCTGCTTTGGTTTGTCATGGATGAGAGTTTGCTCAGTGAGAGTGAAAGACACAGTTGGGAAATGACCTAGGTCATGCAAAAATGCAGATGGATAAGCATCAAAAGGTCCAACCTTGCCCTCCTGAGGTCATTTTCTAACAGCTTCTGCAGGGCAAAAGGCCACTTTGCACCAAGCCACCTAACCATGCGTATGTGAGGCTGCAATGACAACTGACATCTCAAAATAAAAGATGTCCAGTGTTAGTTAGAGGGGAGTGAGGGGGTAGCTGTCTTCTGCACTCAGGGACCCGGGCTGGCAAGGGTCCAGCCCAGGGAAGGTTTGCTGTGACAGGAACTAAGAGAGCCTGGAGAACCCACACTCCCTCTTCTCTCTTTGGCTCAGAAGTGGCACAGGTTCTTTCTGCTCATAATCTGTTGGCCAGAGCTAGTCCAGTGGCTCTGCCCAGCAGCAAGGAGGCTTCTGAGGGGGTCTTCTCGGTGTCCAGGGTGGACAGAAGATCCAGGCATTGGTGAATCTATGATGCTTATTCATGCCCGTGTGGGGGAAATTCTACAGGTGTTTAGATCCCTTTCTTGCCTTTAGGGTCTAGAATCACAGTGTAAGGGCCATCGGTAGTGCTTTCTGCTTAGTTACAATGTTTCTACCAGTTGTTACCCACTCTCTGCCTAGGTCCCTCTCGTGGTGGTGAACTCACCCCTTGCCACCCCCACCCCAGCCACCGTGCAGCTTAATCCAACCTATTACAAAGGTCTTCCTTATATTCAGTTGACACCTTTCATGCATTGGCCCCCAATTCATTCTTAGGGCTCAGACAAGTTTACTTCTTGTTTCCTGCATGGCTTGGAAAAGCTGGATCACTTCCCCCTGGTCTCTCCCTTTCTAAACCGAACATCCTTCTCCTGCCTGCCCTGGCAGCTCTCCTCTTCACTCACTGATGGTTTGTTTTACCAGCAGCTCTATGGTAGGAGCTCCAAGTGCTGAACTGCAGAACTGGGCAGTGAGGGGTTGTGGAGACCTGCACAGGGGAGTACTGGGCAGGTTCCCCATTACAAGCCCTCAGCTTGGGGCCCTTTTGGGTGGGACATCATGATGTGGATTCATTGTTTGAACCTCCTGCCACCTTCATGCCTGTGCCGGGGTAAAGCTTGTTAAGCCGGCATTGTAAACCCCTGGGTGCTGCCGCTTTTTTGTTCTATAGCTTTAGTCCCCTGCAATGGGCTGAATGTTTGGGGCCCCCACCGTGCTATGCATATATTGAGATCCTAACCCCCAAAGTGATGGCATTAGAGGGCCAGGCCTTTGGGAGGTAATTAGGTCATGGGGGTGGAGCCCTCATAGATGTGATTCGTGCCCTTACCAAAGGGACTCCGGAGAGCTCCCTCACCCCTCCCACCCCGCGAGGACACAATGGAGGGGTAGCACCAGGAAGCAGGCTGCCACCTGGCACCTAATCTGCCGTTGGCAGGATCTCAGACTTCCAGGCTCCTGAACTGTGAGAAATAAATTTCTGTTGTTTATAATTCCCCAATTAATGGTATGCTGTTGTAGCAGCCCGAGCAGACTAAGATATGCCCTTTCATCATTTACCAGCAAGCAATCTCATTAAGCTCCTAGGGAGGCATTTGTTTAGCTGTGGCTACAGGAGCCAGCAGTCAACTTCTGATCACCACATTTTAGTTGGGCTTTCAGCACGGGCAGTTGGGCACACTCCATATCTTATAGTGTGTCTTGGGTTTTGCTTTCAGTACTTTTTTAAAAAAGAAACTTCTGTTTAAGATCATGGGCTATTTTGTAATAGCCACCTATTTTGCTGTCTTCTGGATGCCTATTTCACTGGCAACAAACAGGTAGGCTTCCACTTGTAGGAACGCTGAGCAAAGAAGCGTTCCCTTTTATGGGGCCTGGGTGGAATTTCGGGGGTGTCTATGCAAAGAAAATTCAGGGTCAGTCGCCAAGATATCCATGTTCTGTTCACAGTTTGCCCTGGTCCAGCATGAGTTTGGAGCAGAACAAAGCCGCCCTTCTGTTGTGACCTTCCCGCTGCCTTGAGTCAACTCCAGCCCATTTCTGTACGGCCCTGGCATCGGAACGGCTGGGGACGTGGGCTGCTGCAAAATCAGCAGGAGAATCACTCTGTTCCTACATTGCGTCCCTGAACTTCTAGGAGAACTGCAGAATCCGTGTCCTATAGGGCAATCTGGAGGGGGGGGATTTCTGTTTTAGATTAACAGGAGGATTTATCATGCCAGAAGGTCAATATTTACCTTGGCTCCAGCTTGATGAGTATTTACTCCTTTGTTCGGTGGCTCTCTCTGCTGACTTCAGCAGAAGCGAAGATCTGCTCTTTGTCTCCCGGAGAGGATGCTGACTGATCTTTTCTTATCAGAAAGGCTTGGAAACAGGGTTGCAGAGGAGCCCACTTTGGTGGTGATGGGGGGGTGGGTTTGTCTTCATCCACCAAGAAATCTGATCCCTCTTTATAGAAACAACCTCAGTTCGAAGGTGCCTTTGAACTTACAGAAAGCAGAGTGCATAGGATCCCAGAAAAATCACTTTTTCTCTCATCTCCTCATCTGGAAGATCCGGATTTTGAGAACGCCTGCCTGTCTGTGTTTGAGGAAGTAAGGGTTTCGTGAAACACATCCGGCTCTTATCTGTCCAGCGTTTATTTTATCAAGGTTTCTGGGGTTAGGTGGTCAGCAAAGGCCACTGAGGAATTGGGGAAGAAGGCGCCAGCTCTGCAGCAGGGCCCCAGCTCCAAGGCTTTAATGCCCACTTCCTTGGGCTCTTGGGAGCAATGGCGTCGCCCCTACTGAGATTTGCACATGTATTTCGGAGGGCGTGGTGTGAAACAGAGAGACAAGCGCTGCGTGGAGGGCTGATCGGAGGCCGACCAGGGATGCTGGTGTTTGAAACGCTGCAGGCCTGCCCGGGGCGCAGCTGCGCCGGTGTTTCCAGGGTCGCTCGAGCTTCCCCACTCTTGCTGCCCACCGCGAGTGTGTCTTTTACAAAGCAATGTAAATGACGCACCTTACCCAGTAACATTTCACTACAGCATTTATTTTAAAATGAAGTTTTGTTTTAAATTGTCGACCATGGAGTTAAGAGGTATCAGGTTATCCTGGGACTCTGAGTCTTTTGAAAAATCTCTGAGCACTTCCAGGTATGAACCGACTGGCTGCCCCAACCCCAGGGGTTTGTCAAAGGTGTGTTCTTTAATGCTATCCCTCACCAAACCCTTGCAAATATTCAATAATAATAATGAAGCTTATTGATCATTACAATGTGTCAGGCACACCATTCCTGGTACTTGATATGAATAATTTACTGGATTCTTTTTAGCAAGTCCATACATTAGGTACTGTTGTTATTATTACAGATGAGGATGCTCAGAGAGGTTAAATAACTTGTCCACGGTCACACAGCTGGTATTTAGAGCTGGACTCTACTAACTAGAGTTCTGGGTGGTGGTGGGGGGGAGTTTACGGTGTGGTGCCACGGAATCTTTCTCCACTCTTCTTGGCTCCCGTGGCCCTGCTGGGGGTGCTGCAGCTGAAATCTGGCCTACAGGACTGACCGTTGAGTAAGTTGGGTATATCCACTGTTGCCTTGGAAACAGTAGTGGAGGATGAAGGAAAAGGAGAATGACAGAAGGTCAGAGCTGGAAAGGTCTTCAGAGATAAGCCAATCCATTCTTCATTGTTCACTCCAGGTCACTCAGTTAATTGATGGGGGAGCCAGGAGCCGACCTGGGTCTTCTTGGTCTGGGCAATGTGGGTGATAACACATCTCTTGGTTTTACACATCTTTGTCTTTTATCCCTCACCATCTAAATGGAACCGCCACCTGTTTGCAGACCATTTGTCCGTCCTGCCTACCGCCTTTTGAAAGGAAAAAAGGTCATTTTAATGCCTTCCTAAAGAACAGTATACACACCTTGAGGGTGAGAACTATGTAATTTGCTTGCCTAAGAGCCTTCACTGCACGTGGCCCAATGCCGGACACACAGAAATTTCCTGGTGCATGTTCATGGGGCCAGAATGAACTTGGTGTCCTGGTGTGAAGAGGAGGACCAAACTTGGACAACTGCCTCAGTCCTGAAGTTTCTAGGATGTATTCATTTTTTTCCTAGAGCTTTCTGTTCTCAAAGAATCCTGCAATATATGGAGTAGTGTTCTCCCTTCCTTTCTGTGGTCCCTCTAGCTTGGGTGTAGCCCTAGGCATTGAAAAAATGGATTTAAGATAAAAAACAAACTTCTAGTTCGCTTACTGTAATGTCTGCAGCATGAAGCCAATTCACAGCAACATGGAATTTTCTGGTCTTTAAGATCTCATTATGCAAGTAAAGGAGGGGAAGGAGGAAGACAGAATGCTTACAAATTCCTGGGTCAGGGGGATGACCTCACCACTTACTGTGTGTTGGCCAGCTGCCCAAGAAGCGCAGTTCAGATTCTTTTTGGGGGAGGCACTGAAAGTCCCTTGATAGCCCAAATTCTCCAAATCTCTTAGGCCTTGCCAGAAGGGTGAAGAGTGAAAAGAAGGAAGTGATCCTAAGTCCCAGTTATGTTTCCCATTAGGGGCTGTCCACTCGGAGGTGGGCTCTACCCATCCCGATTCTGGGACGGAGACTCTGCACTTGGGAAATGTGGAAGTTCCATTTAAAAGACCCGGCAGGATTTGTGGGAACTGAGTTGATAAGGATGGGTAGTTGGGGAGAGGTGGAGTGGGCTGGGTATGGTATCCTGGGATGTGTACTCCAGGGGTACTTATGGGACATGAACATATGAGGTACATATTGGAATATGCAAACAAGAGGGCAAAAGCCAACGGCGCGCTGCAGGCTGCTATGCGCTTCCATATTTGATGCCTTCACTCCAGTCCTACAGGTGTTTTACAGACTGTTCCACAGTTAGCAGGGCAGAGCCCGCCTCAGGGCCTCTGCCAGCCCCTAGGATACTTTTGGGAAAATTAGAAAAAGACTCCCAACTTGGGGAAGGAGGCACAGGATGGATTCAGGTTGCATCTGTCTCTTAGGCAGGGTAAAGTGCTGTGGGGAGCCTGCAGCCCAGAGAAGACCAACTTGTGCCCGAGGGTCCAGGTGTGAAATGGGACGCAAGCCTCTTCATCTGTAAAAGGTAAGAATTTATTACACCTTCCCCAGCATCTTGCCAGTTGGGATGCCTCATGCATCTGAGATTCTAGGGACCAATTCTCCCCCAAACTGAGAGCTTCTCTCATTCCCAGCTACTTCTCACCTGAAGAGAGAGCTGTGGAGGTAAGAGCTGAAGGCAAAAGGGGGGAGACTGAGTGTGCAGTGGTTTGGTCCAAAGAACCCTGGACAAGGAGCGTGTATTTTTCTGGCTTAATGTTTTTGAGCTTCAGTTTGCACCTTTGAAAAATGGAGAGAGCCCACTAAGCAACGTCCCGGGTGAAGTTGCCAGGCAAAGAGCGGGTGCTCCACAAGAGTTTGCGGACCCGGAGCGGGTTTGGTTGGGAAGGTTCTAGAGGGTGTGTGCGCGGGGCCCCTGGCTCAGGGTCTGGTTCTCAGGGCTTTTCGGCTTCTGGGACTCCCAGCGGAGTTCGAGCCCCGGTTCTGCGGCCACTGCCGCCTCCTGGGCCCCGGGCCGCCGAGGGTTAACGAGAAAGCCCCACGCCCCCTTTGACGGCGTAGAGCCCACCTCGCTGAATTTTAAAAGGCGGCCCCGGAGAGGCGTGGGCGCCCCCCAGACACTTTCAGCTCGGACCCGGGCTCCGCTCGCCGGCTCCCTCGCTCTTCTCCGGGCGGGGGCAGGGCGCTCGGTCCCGCCGCTGGTGCGCTCCCCCGCGTCCTCCCGCCCGGGGCTGCGGGTCCCGCAGGCGGCCGCGCAAGATGAAGCTGGCTCTGCTCCTGCCCTGGGCGTGCTGCTGCCTCTGCGGGTCGGCGCTGGGCACCGGCTTCCTCTACCCCTTCCCGGCGGCAGCCCTGCAGCAGCACGGCTACCCCGAGCCGGGCGCCGGCTCCCCCGGCAGCGGCTACGGGGGTCGCCGGTGAGTATCGAGGCCAGCGGGGCCTGGGCGCGCCGGGCGGTCGAGGACTGGGGGCTGGGGACGCGGGGTGGTCGAGGGCTGAAGACAAGGGCAGTGGGGGCTGGGGGAGCAGGGCCCGGGGCGCGGGCGGTCGAGGTCCGGGGGCTGCGGACGCGGGGTGGTCCGTGCCCGGGGACAAGGACAGCGGGGGCCGCAGGCGCGGGACGGAGGGACTAAAGGTGCGGGGCCCACCCTCTCTCCTCTTTTCCTTGCCCTCCCAACCTCCCCTTCGGCTCCCGGCTTCGGGTGGAGGTGGCCGAAACCCGAGGCAAGGCCGGGGGAGGCGGCCGCTGGCTGAGCGGGCTGGATGGCTCAGCCCCGGGACGTTCGGCGACTCACGTGGCGCCGCGGCGCTCACCTGCGCGACCGCGGCTTTGTGTTGGGCAGCAGGTTCCCGGGTTGCCAAGGCCGCTCGTCCAGGTCCCCTGCCTCTTTTGCAGGCTGCCCAGGGGCACCGAAGAGGCAATTGTGCCCTATCTTTGGGGCTAGGTCCGCAGAGGAGCCTCGGCTGCGGAGGCCGAGCCACCGGGAGACGTGGAACCGGCTGGGATCGGACGGATCCGCGGTGGGTCTCAGTCGGGGCCGGGTCACAGAGCCCGCGGTGCCGGCACCCACGGCTGCCTCCTCCGCTGCCGGCAGGTGGCGCCCTGGCCACCCCAGCGGAGATTAGGGCAGCGTCTCCTCGCACGGCGCTTGAATTCCTCTAGAAAACTCGTAAGCACGCAAGGAGAAGTTGCCAAACGCCTCATTTGCGCAAATCAGTCGAAATTAGCTTTCCCCCATTTAAGACTAATTACTACTCCCACGGCTGTAGTAGTTCTCTAGAATGCCCAGCCTGCATCCGAAGCATCCATCTCTTTTCATGCTAAAACCGTTCCAGGGTTAGCTATTGGAGTATTATCTTTCCTTTAACCGAGGAAACTGCGGCCCAGAGAGAGGCCTCCAATTCAGTGGCAACTCAGGGCTGACCACCTGCGCTTTCTGGCACCATTCTGCTTATTGCTGTGGAGAATGCAAGAGACAGACTCCAGGTTTTTTCTCCTCCCGGTATTCACCAAACCTGGGAGGGCGACCGCGATGAATGGCAATGTCGTACAGGACGGAGACAGGGACGTTTTGTGCTGGGAAGAACAACACTTAGTGGTTGGATAAGAAGGCGAGACTCAGAAAAGCTTATAAAAATGTTTCTGGAAAGCCTTGCATGCACTTTTATTTCCCCCATTCTGTTTGGAAATGCTTCCCCAAAGGTTCTATTCTCCAAACACCCATGGCAGTGTGGCCTCTGCACAATTCCATGTGAGAATAGTCTGAAAAGTAAGATTTTCATGTTGCAGAATGATATGTATAGCATGATCTCATCTATGAAAAAAATTCTGATCTTTGTCTAGGTGTGTGAGTGCCTGGAAAAAAAGTTTGTAAGAAACCATTTTCCATGGTTACCTATATGGAGAGACCTGGGGCTGGGGCGGGGAGAAGGGAGAGAGAGAAAGAGAAGTTTGATTTTTTTCCCTCCTTCTGCATCTTGTTTGCATAGGAGTGTATATTCATGCATCGCTTTTGTAGTTAAATAGTGTGGAAGGAACAGACCGGCTCCTGCAGCCTGGAATATGCACTCTGAGAAGAGCTGAAGGTGAAGCCCATGAAGAGAGTGAGTGAATAATCACGTTCAGGGAGGATCTGGACGAGTTTGTGGAAGACAGCTTCCCAAACAGAATACTGGGAGGTGTTACGGAGGCTCGGGGCAGGTTCCAGACCTGGAGACCAATGCTCCAGACTGTAACTGAGCCCTTCCACGCAAAGCCCCATGTGGGCATGGCAGGCGTCAGCTGGCCTGTTAGCCCATTTTTCTGTCTCATCAGTCACAGGTGGCCTGTGTCCTTGAAATTCAAGACCCTCAGAAGCAGAGGGCTTGGGGATGGTGTTTGGAACGGTGCGCTTCACTGCTTTGGCTTTGTACGTTTGTTTAGAGTAGCTTGGTCTCAGTTGACAGGCAAAGCAACAGAACTGTTTTGGACAGTCTTCCTTTATTTCATGGTATTGCTCCTGTCGGTACCTGATTTTTGGGCACGGCTCTCATCTCTGTGTGTGTGTGTGTGTGTGTTTGCCTGTGTCTGCCCTCCTGGGCCAGGCGTCTGGGTCGGACATGTGTTCGGGGCATCTTGCCTTACTCAGGAGTGCTCTCTCTGCTCTGGCCACCTCTGTCAGAAGTCTTTTGTTTAAGCCATTTTGGCAACAAGAAGAGGACCCCGATTTGTCAGAGGGCTGTTTCTCCTCGAATCTTTCAGAGTCGTTCAGATGCCAAATAAAAGCCGAAGGGAAATGCAACATTAACTGACTGCAGGCTGCGCTAAGGACTGAGCCCCCAACCCCCACCCCCCGCCCCTCAGTGCCCCGTTCTTCCATTCTAACCAGTAAAGAGCATACATTTGGCCCTGGCTGGTGTAGCTCAGGGGATTGAGCGCGGGCTGGGAACCAAAGGGTCCCGGTTCGATTCCCAGTCAGGGCACATGCCGGGTTGTGGGCCAGGTCCCCAGTGAGGGCCATGTGAGAGGCAACCAACATTGTTCTTTCTCCCTCTCTTTCTCCCTCCCTTCTCTCTCTAAAAATAAATAAATAAATAAATAAAATCTTAAAAAAGAGTCAATATTTAAAAAAAAAAGAGCGTACATTTGGGACACTCTTTAAAGTATGCAAATCTCACCCTCTCCCCTCACTCCCTCCCACAGATATTTCTAAGGGTCTCGTCTGTTGTCTCCTGTTCATCTCTACATCCAGCCTGAAAGGGGCCAGAACAGCATCAGGTGATGAGGGGGCTCAGGGCACGAGGCGGAAGAGCAGAGCAGGGCCTGACCCCATCTGTGGTGCACACCTCCCAGGTGGAGGAGGGAGAAGTTTTACTTTACATAGAAGATAAAGTTTTCATATTGATTCTTAGAGAGTACTCTTCTCAGAGAAGTCAGGAGAGCCGTGGGACCTGCCAGACTTCAGCAGAGGTGGGCATGCGTTATGTCCGGAGGGCAGGTTCGGGGGCCAGGGGACAAAGGACAGTGCTACTGTTTGCTTCTCCCCTGAAGAATGGCGCTCATTCCATAAACCACTCACTCCCGTACCCTTTGGCCCAAAGACAAAGGGAAGTGACTTACTGTGGGGTTGCATATCTAATGAGGGTGAAATAAGTAGGTTCAGTAGGTTCTGATGCCAGCCTCGATGAGCGTGCCTTCACAACGAGGAGCTCTTAGACGCCTTAGAATTCTGCTCCGGAAGATGTGGAGGGAGAGGGCTGGCCCTGGCCTGTCTTTTGCCCTGGATGCCTCTCTTGGGCTTGGGAGACATGACCCTGAATCGGACTTGGGGACATTTGGGTGGGGAACCTGAGCCCCCAGAGCTGGGTTTAGAAAGAGGTGGGGGGGGTGGGTACTTCCTCTTGGCCCCACTGACTCGTCATTGCATGGGAAGGACGCAGCGAGAGGAGGAAAGAGCAGGGTCCTCTCAAGTGCAGGACCCAAAGGGGGCCTCTCTGCGGCTCCGAGGGCCACTGCTGCTCTCACTGCAGTGGGGCGGGGGCTTCCGGCTCTGCCCCTAATTAATCATGTGAACTTGCATGTATTCCTTGACCTCCCCAGGCCCATTTCCTGATGAGTCCTCCGTGGAAACCCAGATTCAGGGTGAGAGGCTCGCTGGGAGGGCATGTGACAAGGCGTGGAGAGCAGAAAGGGGTACACAGATGCTGGGTTTGCAAAATGCAGATCTGACTCATTCCTCCTGGCCCTCATCGCTCAGCTGTGCTCACTGTGGTCAGGAGAGCCCACGTTGTTTCGCCACAGTGCAGACCCTTCTCCAGCTGATACAGCCACCCCTCACCCTCCAGCCCAGCTGACCGGCTGCTCCTGCAGGTCACCAAGGTTGTGCTGGCTGCTCTCGCTCCAGAGCACACCTTTCACGGTGCTGATACTAATGAATGAGTGACAGTTTCTCCCGGATCATTGTCCCATGCCTGTCCTTTATCAGCGTGACCCTGTGATTCTCACCACACCCTCTGAGTCTGCCCACTCCCTCCCCACCCATTCCGCCCTTGTTTTGGGTGTCCAGATGTTCAGGCGTGTGACCAATGCCCAGTGTTCTAGGCCTCTCCTTCCCCCACTTTCTTTTTCCATCACCCACTTCCTTTTCTTTTCTTTTTTTAAAATATTTTATTTATTTATTTTTAGACAGAGGAGAAGGGAGGGAGAAAGAGAGGAGAGAAACATCAATATGTGGTTGCTCTTGCACGTCTCCAACTAGGGACCTGGCCTGCAACCCAGGCATGTGCCCTGAGGAATCGAACCAGCGACCCTTGGGTTCCCAGGCCTGCACTCAATCCACTAAGCTACATCAGCCAGGGCCCCACTTTCTTTTTTTTAAAAAACACTTAAATTTTTTTTTTTTTTAATTTGTAGAGAGAGGGGAAGAGAGGGAGAGAAACATCGATGTGTGAGAGAAACACTTATCCGTTGCTTCTCCTATACCCCCAACCGGGGACCTGGCCCGACCCAGGCATGTGCCCTGACTGGGAATCAAACCCGCAACGTTTCGGTTCACAGGCCTGCGCTCAGACACTGAGCCCCACCAGCCACGGCCCTAACCCACTTTCCTTGGCCTCCCTTGGCTCTTGCTCCCCTGAAGGAACTCATACCTCAATATCTTAAACTCTGAATTCAAGCCTTTTTGTCCTCATCTCTCTCCCCCTCACTCACATGGCTGACCCTCTTCTTTGCTCGCTCCATCTTTTGGTCTGTCAGCCTGTCCTGACTTCATGGCCTTTCCAACCCAGCCTCGACCTTACTGACGCCCTCAACTTCCTGTCCTCTTGGCCTTCTCTCCCAGCTGCTTAGAAAGGCACCTCCACCCGCCAGAGGACCTTCCAGCTTTCTGTGGAGGGGCAGGAGGGCCATCAGTCTGTGTGAGCAAAGCCATTGCTCACCAGCGGTGCTGACTTAGCGGTTGTCTGATGAGACCCGCTTTAGTTCTAGAAAAATCTCTCTTCTTTCTCCACACTACTGCCGGATGAATGGACTGTTCTTAGCTGCCATAGAGGCCTTTCCCCTGGTTAATACCCTTTGGTGGTCCATCATCTCCTACATCAGCTTGGCAGACTGGTTTTAACTCTTTGGTCGACTCCACTGATTGATAGGAGCTTCCCAGGTCCGTGTGTTAAGAAGGATTCTGAGGTGGACTCTGGGCTCAGTGGGAAAGAGGGCCAGGACAATCAAGTGATGTCACCATGAGTGTGGGATAGGAAAGTGGAGGCAGATGCGATGTATTTGTGGCTCTGGCCTTCACGATAAAATCCACCCTCTCAACATGACGTATAAAGGCTGTTTTTCAAAAGCTCTTCCTCTGTCTCTCTACACCAGCTACACCGCCTTAATTATTTTTCTCATGCTTTTGTTTCTTTGCATATGATGTTTCATTTGCTTGGAATGCCTTTCCCCGATGAGCTAGATGCCCTCCACGAGCACCTAGAACACTCTGCTTAACTTCATCTCGAGGTTTCTCAAGCTTAGTGACCTTGACATGTGGACCGGGTGGTCTGGCGTGGGGTCGTCCTATGCACTGCAGGGTGTTCAGCAGCAGCCCTGGCCTCTGCCCACCAAATGCCAGTAGCTCACCTCACCTCCCACTGTGACAACCAAAAATGTCTCGAGGCACTGCCAGATGTCCCCGAAAGGCAAAGTCAGAGGGAACCATGGCTCTCTCTGAAGCGGAACATTTTGATTTGGGGCCATTTAAATATATTGCATTTAAATTTTTTTCAATGGATATTTTCAAGCCTATACACTAGTAGAGAGCAAAATGAACCCTCAAGAGCCCTCACTGGGATTTACTAACCACTATTTTTGCCACCCTATTTCACCCACCCCAACACTCCTGTGTGTGTAGTATTTTAAAGCAAATCCCAGCCTCAGCGTTCATTTCACCGGTAACAGTCGCGCACACCTGATTCCTTCCACTGGGCTGGCCGTCACCACATGTAACAAACCCACAGTCACTCCTTCCTGCTGCTCCTGTTACTTTTACTTTTTGTTCCTTATTATCGGATCTAAAATCCAATTTACACTCATACTTCTTCAATTGCCCCCAAAATTTCATTATTGTTAGTTTGGTCAAATCTAGATCGGAGTAAAGTCCACTTGGTGGTGTGTCTCTTTAGTCCCCTTTAATGTAGAAGAGTACGCTCTCCTGAAAAGGAGCATCTCCCCCCATGACACTGGCGTGCTGCAAGGACACTTGTCCTGAAGAAGTGTCCATGTTCTAGGTTTGGCGGATCATTTCAAAGCGGTGTAATTAATTTGATATTCTACTCCTTGTATCTCTTCTACATCGGAGATTAGATGGAAAGGTTTGATTAGATTTAATATCACTTTTGGGAGGAGCAAGAATGCTTCATAATGGGTCCAGTTTATCATATCATATCATGCTGTGTTATAAAGTCAATGTCGTGCTCCCTCAAAATTCATATGTTGAAACCTTAGACCCAGGGTGACGGCATTTGGAGGTGGGGCCTTCGGGGGTGATCAGGCCTAGATGAGGTCAGGGGGCGGGGCCTCGTGATGGGGTTAGTGTCTTAATCTGAAGAGGAAGAGAGACCAAAGGCTCCCACCCTTTTCCCTCTCCCACGCTGGTGTGGCTCAGTGGGTTGAGCTTGGGCCTGTGGAGCAAGGTTCGATTCCCAGTCGGGGCACATGCCTGGGTTGTGGGCCAGCTCCCCAGTGGGGAACATGTGAGAGGCAGCCACACATTGATATTTCTTTCCTTCTCTTTCTCCCTCCCTACCCCTCTAAAAAATAAATAAAATCTTTTAAAAAAAGTGAAAGAAGAAAATCCAAACCTTTTTTTTTTAAAGAAGCATCCCACGAATTCCACAATGTCTGCTTGTGACGTGCGGATGACCTTTGTCTACAACATTATTCCATAAGGGCTGCAAAGTGGTTCTAGTCCAATTCTGACATTTCTTTTTCATTTCATTACTAGAATACTGTATCCATAATTTTACTGTTATCTCCTGTTTGTAGGTAGCCATGTTTGATTGATTCTTTTTGCAGATCTGAGCACGTGTGTATCTGCCTCCTCCTTTTCTTACACGGAGGTGCTGTTTCCTCTGTGCTATGGAGACCGCTCTACCTCAGGGCATAGATACCTTCTACATTCATATTTTTTTCTCGATTTAAAAAATTGTGGTTAAAATACACGTAACAAAATTTACCATCTCAATCATCTTCCCTGCACAGTTTGGGGGTGTTCAACACACTCCCAGCGCCAGACGACCGGCAGCTCTGCCCGTGCGCAGACCAGCTCCTGTCTCCTGCCCTCGCTCCCCCAGCGCCACGTTCCGTGGGCCGTGAGTGGCTGCAGTCTCCAAGGCTCGCCCCCCACAGAGAGACACTAGCGTGTTCTAACCTTTTGTCACATATAATGCCAAATTATATGTTGTTGTGCATTATTCATTTCATATTTTTGCAAACGAATCGTTAGTATACATTTTTTTAAAGTGGGTTTTCTGAGTGGAAAGGTAAATGCCTGCGTAATTCTGTTAGTATCCAATCACCCACTGGAGCAGTTCCGTCATTTTACATTCCCGTCAGCAGTGTGTCCTAGGAGGTGCACTTTGAACCATTTCAGGTGCAAGTGCCCTTGTGGGGGTGAGCGTAAACTTCCCTGGCCTATACCACCTGCAGGCCTCGGCCACCCCCCACCTTTGTGGGGCCTGGGATTAGGGTACAGATGAAGGCCCACATACCATATGTCTAAATATTCAAAAGTTATAAATCGAGCTTACAAACTGTTAAAATGTATTCCGTCATTGACCTTGATGAACACACCTTCCTAATGACCCCAGGGGCCAGGTTCACGTTCAGAACTCCTGGCTTCCTTGAATTTTGTGCCGGTCCCAGTGGCTCAGGGAGAGTCACCCTTCCCTTTCCTTCTTGTCCTACCTGGCCCCTGGTACGCACGCACTGGACACTCTAGCCCCAGTCCCGGCTCCTCCCCTCACCTTAAGTGGCCCCTTGGCCATACCTGGGGCTCAGCTGTTTGGGAAGGGAATGCCAGGCCCCTGGATACCTACTCTTGTTCTGCAGCAACGGAGGGAGGACGTGTGCACTCCAAATCCTTGCCAGTTGGGTGACCTTTTCCCAAATGTCCCGTCATAAAGGCTGCATCACAGTGACCAAGTGAAGTTCTCTGTATTCATATGTTCTCTTTCACGTCTTCGCTGCCTCGGCTGCTCTTCGTGCCCCAGCAGACTGCGTGCCAAGGGGGACGTCACTCACCCGCCTGTCTGGGGCCCAGCCCAGGGCTCGGGATAGAGTTGGGCTTTGCCATTGTGTTGACTGAAGCAAATCGCATCCACCAAAGACCCGCGGGTCCATGAATGTGGAGCAGATGTGGGTCCTTGCATGGGTCCCCTGGCAGTCGCTGCGGCGTGGCCCTGCCCGGGGCCTGGACATTGAGACCCCTTTCGGAAAAGACAAGGCGTACCAGGAGGGAAGCCTCCAGGGCTGTCCACGGGAGCTTTTTTCCTGCTCTTTTCAAAACACAGCTATGTTCTGGCCTGATGTTCAGGACTTTTACCCCTTTTCAGACGATTCTAAGAAGCGATGGCATGGAATTCAGACCTTGCGACTGCTTTTTGATTTCCATTTAGAAACTCACTGGCCAGTCGGTTTTGGAGAGGGCCTGTCCCCTGATGCGATGGCACTGCTGCACTGGGACCGTCCCGGCTTCTCCCGTCCCCGGCTTCTCCGCCTTGGCCCCACCGCCTTCCTCCTCCCTTCGGGTCCCCGCAGGCAGGGCTGTTTGGCCAGTGCAGGGACCAGGGCCTGATGTTAAACAGGGCCCCACGCTTGGGATTTAAGCTTTGTCTTGCCGTTTTAAAATTCTCAATACTCTTATCTTTAAATGTGTGCTCAGTGAGCAAGGTCTGAGGGGACAATGGAGCAACGCGGGGACTTGAATCTCAGCCTGTGACACGTCCCACCACTCGTTGCCTCTTCCCACCACTTCCCACCGCTTCCTTGGGGAGGGTTCTCAGCTGTTTGCTCCCGCCCTCTGGCACCCCAGGTCCACTGGGCCTCCCCCTCTCTACTGCTGCCCTATGACTGCTGCCCCCTCTGTCTTTGGCTAGTGCCTGGGTGTGGTCTCAGGGAGGGTTGGGTTGGGTGCATGCACCCTGTGACATCCTGGAGTGGGGCATGGTGGCTGCAGTCTCTGCCCTGTCCGGCAGTGCCTCAGAGTGTTCAGTGGGGTGAACCAGCAACGGAGGTCTTCTTGTCCCCCCGGTTCCTAGTGTGTCTTGAGGCAGAGATGGCAGTACCCTGGAGGGTTGCCTGTCTGCTGTAGAACGGTGGGCCCCTAGGAAGGGCCTGGCCTGATTCCCTGCCACCGCGCTCGGTGCCGAGTGGGGCACCCAGCTTCCGTACCATGGCCGGTGGGAAGGGCTGCACACAAGCGTGCTTGCACACCTCGGAGTTGCAGGGAGGGGTGCACTTGCTCCACCAGTATCCCTGAGCCCGAGGGAGTGCATTCGAAACAGTACACAAATAACGGGTCAGGAGAGAGGCTTAAGAAGCAAGGGGGAAAGCTCTGTAGTTTAGTATTTTCATGACACGCTCTTCCCAGCTTTTTAAATGAGAGGTCCTGCATTTTTGCTTTGCACTGTGCTCCAGCAGGCTGGTCTTGCTTCTGTGTTTTAGGAGCAGCTTCCCCTGAACGGCAGAGCGCCGAGGGACTCACCCGGATAAGCTGGGGAGATAAGAGGATTGGATATCCAGACCTACCCATGACTCAGGAAGTCTAGGGCCTGGAGATGTGTTTTAATGGCTTTCCAGGTGCTCTTTTGTGGTGCAGCCAGGGTCGGGAAGCACTGCACGGAGAACGAAGTTTTTTGAGTCTTTCACCGTGACCCGTAAGAAGAAACACCTTTTATATGGGGACTGGGGACGCCTGCCTGCACATGCATACACGCACATCTGAAACAAGTTTCACAAAATAATGCTTACTGTTACCATATGTGATTCTCTCTTTTTTATTGTATTCTATCTAGTTCATAAAGCAGTGCTTGCCAAGACTCAGCAAATTGATTCCACAGACCCTGTAGGTTAAGACCTGCAGTGGGAGACCCCATTCTCTGGGGGAATGCCGGGCTCTCTCCGCCTCCCGCGCCTTCCGGTTTCCTCGCCTGGCCCTCCAGACTCTGACTCTGGGGTCTTTTTCTCGTTGTTTCTGTGGAGCTGAGGTGCTTGGTATGCCACTTCCTCACCCCCGAATGCCTGTCCCATACCGGGGCCCCGCCCTCTGCTGTGGCAGCCTTCCTTCAGGAAGCCTTCTGGACTGCCTGCTCTGTTCACCTCTCCGTGAGCAGCTCCCTGCGCCTCTTGTATCGTGATTGTTTGTGGTGTGGGTACTGAGAGCTCACTGCCCACGTCCCTTCCCCTCCCCGTAGGTGGAATCCTCTCTCCCACCTGTTTCTGCCCCAGCACAGCCCTGACCAGCCCACCTGGGATGTGCATGCACGAGCCTTCGCCGCCCACCACCCGCTCCTGCCTCTTGGGGGTGGGAGTTATCCAGGCCAGGCAGTTAACTGTCCAACCTTCACTGACCACAGGAGGCAGGCTGGAGCTGGGGACTAAAACGGCGGGCAGCGGCCCTGCCCTGAGGCCTGTGCAGGTACCCTGATGCCTTACTTTCAAGAAGTTACTCTTGAGCACCTACTGTGTACTTGGCACTGAGGGTAGTGAGATGACTGATAGTTCAGAGCCAGCCTCTGCCCTTGATAGGCTCGGAGACCGGTGGGGCAGGCAGACCCGTGAGTGAGTGTGGGATTTGCTGGGACACAAGTGTGTGTGCAGTGCGGGGCCGGGGTTGGGGGGGCAGGCAGGAGGCATGTTTATAAGCAATTACTGGTCGGGGAGAGTCAGGGTGTATGGGAATTTGGGTCTTTGTACCTCAGTTTTCTCCTTTGTAAAATGGAGATAATCATGGTATTTACTTCATAAAGTTGTTCCAGGGCTTGCGTGAGTTAATAACGTGCTTAGGAAAACACGTAGGCAACACCATTAGGGCTAGTGATGTGTAGTGTGCCAACGTGCCTTGCCGGGGTGGGGAGGATGGCAGATTTCCCGACCTGGGGCGTCATGGATGGTGTTCCAGACTCCGCACTTTGGGAAACACTGGCCTCGCAGATTGGTCTGTACGCTGAGGACTCCCCCGAGGACTTGTGTTTTCAGTGGGTCCTGTAGGATGAGCAGGCTGTTCTCAGCAGTGGCTGGGGCGTGCATCTTGGGTGGGCAGAGCAGCCATGTAAGGGCTGGGGGGTGTGGCGGTACCTGACCTGCGGTGAGTGCAATGGAGTCGGGGAGGACTAGACCGTGGGCTGCAGGCAGGTGGGGGTAGGGGTGCAGGCTGGACCTTAGAGCCTGCATGCAAAGCCCCCTTTCTGCCACCCTGAGGAGCGTGGGCCTTATGTTGAGTCAGGATCACAGCGGGACTGGAGCCAGCTTTGCGGGTGGGGAAGACGGGGCAAAGGAAGATTAGCCAGAGGAGGGAAGTGAGCGAATGGTGTCAGGAGACCTGAAGCTGGGCAGCGGCTGTGGGGTGCAGCAGCAGGGAGGGGAGTTCTCAGGCTTGCAGCTGGCAGCACCTGGCCACTGTGGATGGGGCCAGGCAGGGGCAGGTTACGGACTGGGGCTTCTGGCCCTTCCCAGGGCTCCAGGGAGGCTGGGGGCCAGCCACTTTGCTCCTCGGAACATTGCAAAGATGCTGCCGTGTTTCTCAGCTTTGAAAAGGCAGCGCAGCAAGCACAGCATTCATGCACCCTCTGTTTTTGTAAAATACTTGTGTTTTTCCTCCATGGGTTTTGTAGCCTAATTTTAGTATCTAGCACCCAGCTTGCACATATCAGGTATTCTGTGACTGCTTGATGAATGAATGAATGAACAATAAATGCCTTGTTATGTCTCCTCTTAGAAACCAAGGCCATGGCCTCTGCCCCTGTTCAGGTCTGTTGCTCTGAGGGGTCCTGGAGAAAGGTCCCTGTCTGTGCTTTGTCCCCACCAGGCCAGCTCTGGAAGCTGAGTTTAGAGGAACCAGGGATGCCACCCACCTCAGAGGTTCCTGCTTTTACCTTTGAAGTAGGAGTGTGTGGAAAAGGGGGCATTTTCCTGAAAATCACACTGAATGGCCTTTTTCTAATGCCCCACGGTTTTCTGAATCACTTCTCCCTTCATCTCCCTCTCCTCTCCCCTGCCTCGGCTTGTCTGTTATTTTAAAATCCATTCCCAGGGAAACAACCCCTATGGCAGTAGGAACACCACTCCAGGCTTCTCTTGGCTTGCACTGGCCCGACACTTCATTGCCGCTTCGAGAGTGTGCGAGCTGGACCCCGCCCAACTCTGCCTGGGGCTGGGGAATGGAGTAACAATAACTAACTGTTAGAGGATTTTCTGGAACCCTGCAGCCGATCTTGTGGAAGTAGACACATGGCACACTGTTCTCCTCTCTGAGGAGTCAGGGGTCCTCTGCCTGGTCTTCCTTTTCTTGCCTCCCAGAAACCGGGGTCTAGATGTTTCTCTTCGGTGGCCTGTATGAGACCACCTTGAAAGGAGCTGGACCCAGTCCAGGCTAATTCTATAACACTCAGAGAGAGAAGTGTGGGTTCCCACCACCCGCGCCTTGATGTCTGCCCCACCCCCAGTGGCCTCCAGAGTGATCTGCAAAAGGTCAGAGCTGGCCAGGCTGCCTGCTGACCTTCGCCAGCTCCCTCTTGCCCGGGGAATATCCAGAGCTTGTTCCGTCAGGTGTTAACAGGAATTATGAGAAAGAACCTTGTGAACCAAATTCAAGAGTTTCCTTAATAAAGAGGGAGGGTGTGAAGAGCAGGCTCTGGAGCCAGGCTTCCCAAATCCCTGCTCTGGGTGGCCCTGACTGAGTCACCTGACCTCTCTGTGCCTCAGTGTCCCCGTCTGTAAAATGGGAGTGATCGTAGTATTTACTTCATCAGGTCATCCTGGAGCTTAAAGGAATTAATGTTAATGAAATGCTTAGACCAATACCTAGCAAACACTATGCGGTCTCATGAAACGATAAAGGCTTTCCCAGAACGGGCAGTGTGCTGGCAGGCCTTGCCTGCTTGGGGAGCGGGGAGCCGCACAGACACCCGAGGCCACCAGACCCTTTTCCAGGGAGTGTTTCATTAAGATGGTGTTCTAGGCGACGCACCCTGGGAAACTGGCCCAGTGGGTCAAGGGAAGAAAGAAGGAAATAGCGCCCTTTGCCCGGTGGGAGCTGGTCCGAAGCTCTCCCCAGGGTCATTTTCCACCCCTGCCTGTAGTCGCCCGCCCTGGCGCTTTGGGGGAGCCAGAGAAATATAGAACCCGAGGTTCTTTTTGGTTTTTCTGAATCCCCACTCGGGTTTCAGGACTTCGAGTGAGGGGTGGGGGGACAGCCGCTGGGGGATGAGCACAGAGAGTCACCCCCAGAGTTTGGGGAGCAGGTTAGAGGGTTTGGAGGCCCCAAGATGCCCACAGCGAGGTCGGGGGCCAAGGGGTTCTGATGAGCTGTGTGCCCCAGGGGGTGTGACCGCTAAGGAAACCCCAAGTACTTCCTCTGACGTGTTTCCTGCAGTCGTGACCTGCAGTCAAGCCGGCACTTCCCTCCATTGACTTGGCGCCTCACAAGTAACGTGAAACTAATGGGATTGGGCTGAGATTAAATGAGGAAATGGGTCAAACATGCAGACTAATCATTACTCAGCGGTTCCTGCTCCCTGGGTGAGGGCCCCACTTACCTCTCTGAAAGAGGCGGGCGGGGGCAGCGACCCTTGCCAGAGGACATCTGTGTGTGTGTGTGTGCGTTTGCACCCGCGGCTGGCTTCGGTTTGCACCCAAACACTTTCTGTCTTTGTTTGAAAGTATCTGGTCCCACCCCCTTCCTTGTTCTGGAAGGACAGGGACTGCGTGGTGTCTGCGGAGAAACCCCCTGGTTCCTGCACTGGCAGGCCCAGCAGAGGGTCCTCCTGCCAGGAGCCCCTGTGGAAGGCTCCAGCTTTGCCCTGCCCTGGGGCGCAGCCTCGGGAGTCGGGACCGTGCCTGCCTGAAGACTCTGCCCCCGGCTGGCCCTCGGAGGCCCCAGGGCCTGCCTGCCTGACACCCAGCCTCACTTGGGAAGTCTTTGAGAGAATGTGGCCGTTTCCTTCCGATTTGGCTCCTGCTGCCTGGGCCCGGCCAGTTGCCTCTGGCATCTGACATTTTTGTCATTCCTGCTCCCCTGGAAGGGCTTATCTAGGAAATCAGCACTTCCCCCTTCCTGCCTCTCTGTGACTGACCTGGCCACACGGCTGGTGTTGGGCTGATTCTCTGGTTCTCAGAGTCTCGGCCTGCCCAGGCATCCCACCTTGCTGGGCTGACGAAATCCTGGGCCTCTGAAGGGTTTGCCAGGCTCTTCCTCTCTTTTGTCCCACAGCTGACGATAACGATTAGCTCGGTCCCTGAAACTTCATGCAAGAGCTCTGAACGTGTGGGCCTCCCTGGAGAGACAGCTGAGCCGTGGGAGAGACTCCTACGTCGGGGGCCTGGCGGGAGCGCAGTCCTGGCTCCTTGTCTCTCTGGGTTCCCTGCTCACCACCAAGCCTGCCTTTTCACTTCAGGTCGCTTCCTGCCCTGGTCAGTCTTTGTTTTTCTCTTGGGCTAGCTGACTTCTGCTCAAAGCTCAGAGATCAGCTTAAGTATCACGCCTTCAGGGAAACTTTTGCTATCCCCTGAGGTAAGATCAGGGTCCTTTGTTAAATACCCTCAGAGCTTGTTCTCTGACTTAGAAGCTGCCCATAACTGCAAGTCAATCCTGTAATTAATTGATTGATAATGAGTTATCCGCTGGAGGCTGTCAGTTCTCTGAGGGCAGGGCCCCCACCTGTTATTTGGCGTTATCTCTAGGCTGCTGCGGAGTGTCCGGCTTACAGGGAGTGCCTGGGGAAGGACTGACCACTCTGTAGGCTGTGTTAGTTTCCTGTTGCTGCTGCAACAGATGACCATAAACTTCGTGGCCTCAGACAACTCAAATTAATTTTCTTACACTTCTCCGGGTCAGAAGTCCGAATGCATCCCCCTGGACTGAAAGGTATTCAAAGGACTGGAGGCTTCAGGGAAGAATCCATTTCCTTGCTTTCTGCGGCTTCTAGAAGCTGCCAGCATTCCCCGACTTGCAGCTCCTTTGTTCTCTTCTGATGGCATCCCGCAGCCTCGCTTTCCATTTCCTGTCTCTGCCCCGGATCCATCTGCCCAGGATCCGTCTGATCCGGACCCTGGTGATTAGGTTGGCCCATCAGATAGTCCAGGATCATCGCACCTCAAGATCCTTCGCTTAATCACAACTGCTGAGTCCCTTTTCCCGGGTAAGAACGCGTGGTCACCAGTTCCAGGGATTAGGATGGGGGTGATTATTCAGCTCACCACATAAACCGAAATGAAAAGGGAAAGCTGCGTCTGATAGTTGACGCCTTGGAGGGTTAGGCTGCTCCGAGATTTCAAACAGTGTTAAGACTGAAAGTGGCTTTGGGCATCAAAGGCCTGTGAAGACTCAGCCTCGTGAGAGGAACCACGATAAAGCCGTGGCCTCCCCACCCAGGTTTTACACAGGTTCCGAGGCAGGGGTTTAACTCGAGCGTTTTCCAGCTCTCCCTCTTACTTCTATTGAAGAACCCATTCTTTCCCAATAGTTTCAAATACCACTTTAATCATATACTAAATTTCCCTATGTATATGGTCCTTTTTCTGGTGCCAAAGCCACACTTTTTTTTTTAAATCCTCATTTGAGGATATTTTTTTCACTGCTTGAGAGAAAGAGAGAGAAACATTGATGTAAGAGAAACATCAGTTGGTTGCCTTCTCCTGTGCACCCGGATTGGGGATCAAACTTACCACTTAGATACGTGCCCTGTCTGGGGATTGAACCTGTGACCTTTCGGTTACAGGAAAGTGCTCCAACCAACTCAGCCAAACCAGCCCAGGCAAAACTACACTATTTAATTACTATATCTTTAGCGTATGTTTCTTTAGCTGATAGAGCAATTTCTCCTTCACTGCTCATCTTTATCAAAATAAACTTAGCAGATTTGTACACTATTTTTCTTTTGGATGAGCTTTAGAATCATCTCTTCTAGTTCTAGCAGGCATGCTGTTGGGGTTTTGATCCAGGCTGTGTTGACTTGATGAGTAGAATTCAATGTTTATAATATTGGGTGTTTTTCAGGAACAATATATGCTCCATTTATCCGGATCTTATTAGATTTTCTTAGGCATTTTATAGTTTTCATTGCTATCGTGAGTGAGTTTCTTTTGTTCCTTGACATTTGTAAATGTTTATGTTTGGCAAATAGGAAAGCTGTTGACTTGGAGCACGTTGATCTTATATCCAGCTACCTTCAAGCATTAAAACAATTATTTTAATTGTTTTTCAGGTGGATCTTGAGGGTTTTTGTGGGAACTGAAAGGAAGGGGCTTAATGTTTCTTACAAAGGATGACAGATGTAGAGGGCTCTGAGGAGAGAGAAAGGGGGTCCAGAAAGTGCATGGTGGTTTGGTCCCATTCACAGTCATCATCACCCCCCACTTGCCTCCCCACCCCTTCCCTCCCTCCCCTCCCCTCCTCTCCTCTCTCCTTACTCACTCTGAAGAGGGGCAGATGTTGTCTGGGTCCAGGACATGGCTAAAAGATGATGATATCTTTGCCTCACTTCCTGGTTTACAGATAGGACATTTTTGGCATCGGAGGACCCTGGATGCACCCGCCTTTTCCTCCCCTACCTCCTCCCAGTTATTAAGTAAAGAGCCTCACAATGGATTGTGGTTCCTAGACTCTTCGTAGGGCTAGTCGTTCTGATATGAGGCTGAATTATTTCTGCCACTATCGCCCGTGTGTTCCTCTCGCCTCCTGCCGTCAGCAACAACTTACTTTTCCTGAAAACAGCTCTGGACTAGACCGTGAGCTGTCAGCTTCTGTTTGGTCTTTTTCTTTCCCTCCGGCATCTGTTCGAGGGGTTCCGAATGCTGAGATGAGTTTCCTTCCTCCCCCTGCTCAGCTTGTCCTGCGCTGGGGGACAGAGTGGAAATGAAAACTAAGGGCCATCTTGATTAGCAGGGGGAAACACGTGAACCTGTGTCCTTCCACACAGGTACCCCAGGTAGGTGGTGTCCCCAGCCAAACTGCAGGTGGCCCAGAGCATTCCTAAGAGTGAAAACAGTGTCTCAGACTAGCATGATGTACTTCTATAGACTGATGCTAGCTGGATCTTAGTCTAGGTGTTAGCTGTCCTTAGGGGCCTGACCACGTGGGTTGGCTCTGGTCCTTCTGTGCCTGTTGGGGTGCTTGTCGGGGAATCATAGGGACAGCTCAGATGGAGTCACAGTTGTGTCCTGGGGAATGCAGAGGGCCAAAATCATGTGTGCACGGAATCTTGGGACACCCCAGCAGGGAAGCTTCTGAGGATGGGGGATTGCCTTCCTTGGTGATCACTATATCCCTGGCATCTGCCAATGTAGAACCAAAATTAAGTTCAGCTGGGTGGGCATCTGCCAGCTGTGCGTAGGTGGGCGGGTAAGTTTATAAAGGCTTGGCCAAGTTGGGTGCGGTGGGTGGGCCTGATAGCACAGTTCTCATGCTCGGAACTCTGGAGTCAGGCAAATTTACATCAGCAACTTGGCTCCCCCTCCAGCTGCGGGCAAGTAACTGTTCACATGCATCTGTTTACACATCTGTAAGGTGGGACTAATCAAAGCAAGTTCCTGTGGGAGCATGAGTGAGCCGTTTGATTCAACGCTATGTGTTGCACTTGGAATCCAGGGTGAACAGTGGCCCCCAGAGTTGGTCGAGCTGCGTTCCACATTGTGTGGCACCCGGCCGAGTGTCTGCCATGAGCCACTTCCCCCGGTCCTGTCCTGGCTTGCTTTATTCTTGTTTCATGCTCTTGTTCTGCAGCTGGGCTGCAAGCCCCCTGGGGTCAGGAGCCCCATTCTAGATGGCTTTGTCTGCCATGGCAGGTAACCCAGGGCTGAGCATAGATTGTGCGCTAGAACAATCCCTTATTGATTCAACCATAGCAGGACCATCCGGGACACCACTGTGTTTACTTTCCAGTTTGAGAAGTCCAAGTCGCTCAGGAGCTCATGAGCCTGGACTTGCATTCTAACCTGGAATGAACCAGGGAATGAGCAGGGAGCACAGTGGATCCTAATGCAGTGTGAGGGCCCAGGCAATTGCATGAGCAAGGGGTTTGGCAGGAAAGCCCAGTTTTCTGCCTGGTCATTGGCAGGGAGGTGGTAATGCTGGAAGTCGTCTGCTTGTTGGCCTGGAGCAGCTGCACATGGGGACAGCTGTCTCAGCTTCGGACATAGGATCTGCCCTGAGATTAATAACAGAGCCCGTGGGGAGCAGAGAGGGGCTTGGGTTACTGCGCCAGGAAACTCGCCGGCCCTGCTGACAGTGGGTGGGTAGCCTGCAGGATGGATGGCTCCAGGGCCTGGGGGTGTCTGGGCAAGGCAGCTCACCACTGGTGGAGCCAAACTCGCCCCCTTGGGATGCAAGCCGACCCTCCCAAGGGCTGCTTTCTTTCCGCTAGACCTGAAACCAGCAGGAGCCGATCTCCAAGACTTATGTGAAGAGTTGAGAATGGAAACCAAATGTTGGTGTCAGGTAGGAAAGCCGGTGGAAGCCCGCGGCCCAGCAGGCCTCAGAGTGGTACAGGCCTGGGCTCCGACGGCCTGTCCCGATGTTTAGGTAAAAGGGGCCTGGCACATTTTCTTTAAAAAAAAAAAGTGTTGTGCTTTTAAAAAATTATATAGATCATTTGGGAAATAGGGAAAAGTGAAAAGAGGGAAAACATTTATATTTCATTTTGTAAGTTTTTTATTCTTTTTATTGTGGTAAAATACACGTAATGTAAAATTTACCATCTTAACCACTTTTAAGTGTACAGTTCCGCGGCATTAAGTAGTCACATTGCTGTGTCACCGTCACCGCCGTCATCTCCAGACTCTTTTCAACCTTCAAAGCAGAAGCCCCACGCCTGTCAGACACTGACACCCTGGTCCCCTCCCCAGTCCCCTCCCCAGTCCCCCCCCAGCCCCGGCAGCTGCCATCCCGCTCCCTGTCTCTGTAACGTTGACTGCTCTAGGTGCTTCATATAAGTGGACTCATGCAGTATTTTACTTTTGTGACAGGCTTCTGTCACTCAGCATAGTGTCCTGCGTTCATCCATGCCGTGGCACGTGTCAGGGTTCCTCAGTCCTTAGGGCCGAGTGGTGTTCCGTTGCCTGTGAGTGAAGCTGCTGTGGACGCAGGAGCACAGGCATCGCTCTGAGTCCCTGCTTTCAGTCCTTTCAGGTGTATGTGCACGGAACTGGGATCGCTGGATCATGTGGTGCTTCTATTTTTAATTTTTGACAAGCTGCTATACTGTTTTTCGTAGCGGCTGCACCATTTTGCATTCCCACGAACAGTGCAGAAGCGCTCCAGTTTCCCTACATCCTTGCCAGCACTTATTTTCTGATTCTTTTTTGGATAGCAGCCATTGTAACGGGTGCGAAGTGGTATCTCACTGTGGTTTTGATTTGCATTTCTCCAATGATTCTTGATGCTAAGCATCTTTTCGTGTGTTTATTGGCCATTCGTATATCATCTTTGGAGACGTGTCTGTCCAAGTTCCTTGCCCATTTTTAATCAGATTTTTTGTTGTTATGGAGGTGTAAGTATTCACTATATTCTAGGTTTTAACCCTTCATCAGCTTTGTGAGTATCTTCTCTCACCATGTAGGTTGCCTTTTCACTCTGCTGCGTGTGTCCTTGGATGCACAAACATTTTTAATTTTGATGATGTCAGTTTACATATTATTTTCTTTGGTTGCCTATGCTTTTGGTGTCGTACCTAAGAAATCATTGCCAAATCCAATATCATGAAGCTTTTTTAAAATTGTTTTTAGAAAGAGAGAGGGATAGGGAGAGAGAGAGAAACATCAATTGGTTGTTCCACTTACTTATGCATTCACTGGTTGCTTCTTGTATGTGCCCTGACCAGGGATCAGACCTGCCACCTTGGCCTATTGGGATGATGCTCTAATCAACGGAGCTACCTGGCCAAGGCAGGGAGCTTTTGTCTTATGTTTTCGTCTATGTTTTACCCTAAAAGTTTTATTCTTTGAGGGCATACATGTAGGTCTGTGATCCATTTTGAGTTAATTTTTGCATATGGAGTAAGGTAAGGATTCAGTTTTATTCTTTTGTATGTGAATGTGTAATTCCGTTTATTCTTTTGTATGTGAATGTGTAATTCCGTTTTTGAGAGTCATTTCCTTTTGGTCTTTGCTCTGTGCTTGCTTATCTATGTATTTATCTGTCTATCATCTGTCCATTATTTTTCAGAGTTGAGATCACATAGGATATATTAAGGAAGAAGGTCAGTATATTTAGTTTTGAGTCCTGCCTTTTCTTAAAAACACATTTTCCCAGAGACCTCAATGAAGCGGTCTTCATTCATTCTATAGATATTCCAGATGCCCACAGTTTATGAGGGACTGTGTCAATTGTTGAATGTGCAGAAATGACTCAGAAGGGATCACTGCCTTCAAAGTCCAATAGAGGAGAATAAAGGAACAATTATCACAGGAGGTGAGGCAGAGAAGGGAAGGCTGAGAACCGGGAGTGAGCAAAGACTCAGCAAGGAGGGGGCAGAGGGCCCTGCATGGCTTGGCCCAGGCTTCTGGAAACCAGAGGTGGGCAGCCAGGATGGAGGTGAGTCTGAGCCATTTAATGGAAGGCCTGCCCTGCCACGTGGAGAAGTTGTGGCTTATCCTGGGGACCACAGGGAGCCTCTGGAGGCCTGGAAGGAAGGGAGGGGCTCGGGCTTCCGGATGTGATGCCCAGTCACAGGTGCAGACAACTGAGGACAAAAGTAAGGGACAGATAAGTGAATGCATGACCCGCTCTCCCTCAGGAAATGGGGGTGCTCACCCTTCCTCCAGAGCAGGTCTGTCATTTCAAGGAGTCCTGGGCCGAAGTTCTTGTCTGCGATTTGTTCCACCAGATCAGCTTTCCAGAAGCCACTTTAAAGAAGCCATGGAGGCCACCAGCTTTAGGGATCTTGCTTCTGACTTTGAAGTGGGAGTGGGTGGAGAAAAGGAAGTTTTCCAGAAAATTCCTTGAGACGACCTCAATGTAAATATCTGGTCCGGTCTCTCAGGAATTGGGAACCACTTCTCTGAGGCTGGGGAGCCGAGGCTCACTGTAGGGGGCTGTGCTGCCTGCCAGGCTGTGCGGGGTGGAGGGGCGGTGGGGCGGGCGCTTCGCCCACAGGCCCCCCACAGACCCTCTCTCCTTCCCCTGTGGCTTCAGGGCTCCCTCAGCAGAGCATCCCCCTTCTCAGGTCTCCCCTTTGGCCTGTGCCCTTTGCCTCCACCCTGCCTCTCAGGGCTGACCTGCTAATGAAAGCCTTCTGTGCGGAGGTCAGCGCAGCCTGGCTGCGGTAACAGAGGCCTTGTGGGGGACAGGGCAGAGGAAGGAAGGGGGGAGGGGGAAGGCCCAGCCTTCAGAGCAGGAGCAGATGGCGAAGAAAAACATGGGCTTGTTTGTCTCTCTGGGGGTCCAGTTCTAGTACAAGATGGAAGTTTCTTTGGTCTCTGGAGTTTGCTTACCCACAAGCACATGTGGGAGTGTGTGTGGGGGTGTGGGTCACCCCCTTTATGCTGTTAGTGCTGAGGCCTGATGGGGATTCTGGTTGTCGTTTACCTTCCCAAGCGCCTGACTTTGGGGTGTGAATTCAACCAAGGCAGGGCTGAGACCCTCCAGGCCCTGCATACCCTGGGCGTGTCAGTGAAGGGTCCTGGGGAGTGACAGTTGGGCCCAGGAGGTTTCGGGCGGGAAGGAGAGTCTTCATCTTCCTTGTCAGTCCTTGCAGGTCTCCATGAATCTCTGGGGGAGGGGTCCTCTCAGCATTTGGACTCAATTTCAGAGGCCTCTCACATTCTACAGGCGTCAGGTTGGGGATAAATGCTAACCTTTGTAGTTTTAGGCTGACTATGTGTGCTTGGGTTTGCTCCTCATTTCAGGGTGGGTCTTGCTGCCGCCCCGCGTGGGCCCCCGCCTCCCCCGCCCCCCACACTGGGGGGAAAAAGGCTGGCAGATGAAAAGGGCTGGGATCGGGTTTTCTGGCTTCGTATCCGGTGTCATCTCCATCATTCAGGTTATGGTCTGTGTTTGGGTTGATGGAGTGGCGGGTGTAGTAGAATATAGCGCATTAATAGGAAATGTGAAGCACAGATATTTATTACGGTTCCCAAGAGGAGGGGGCACGCTGAGCCACACAGGCCACGCAGGGAAGCAGGGGGGACTAAGCGGGGGTGGAACGGGCAGGTTAGGACCGGCTGGTATGAATAACTGCAGTGCGCTCTGGGGTGCGGAGGCTGTCCCAGCTCCTGGTACCTGGTCCTGGGCGTTCAGGGCAGGTGGGTGGTTCCAAGTGCAAGAGCCCCATGAAGGAGGTGGCTGGGGTGTTCTCGCAGCACACCATTTGACTCAGTAATTAATTATTTGACTGATTATTTGTTTAATATCCATGTTCTCTGTAAGACTATAAGCTTCCTGAGTAGAGAAACCAGGTCTCTTCTGCTCACTCCAGTGCCTGGGACACCCTAGATGCTAAATTACAATGGCAACACTTAATTAGTGCTTACCATGTGCCATGAGGTATTCGAAGTGTGTTAGGTACATTAACTTACTGATTCCTCACAAAGGAACCCACAGGTTAGGTGCTATTATTGTCCTCCTTTTATAGGGAAACTGAGGCACAAGGAGGTGGACCACCTTGTCCCCAGTCACACGGCTAATAGAGCAGAGTCAGGATTTGAACCCAGGCCACCCACGTCTGTGCCCTAGTGCTGTAGGATGAGTGATAAAAGGGTGCGCAGGTGGGGACGGCCTGGTCCTCCCGGTTGGGGAGGGCCATGTGCCCCCGTGTCTGCTCCCATACTGGGCTGTAGGGGTTCATTCTAGAAGTAAAGCAGAGCAGTGTGGGAACACAGGGCAGGTGGAGTGGGTACAGGAGGGCCTGAGAGGCAGGAGGATGTAAGCAGCTGGGGAAGGAAGTTGTTCTGGGAAGAGGAGTGAGATGTTGCTGTGGGTTTCACGGCAGAGCTGAGACGGAGGAGCTGGGACGGAGGAGCTGGGCGCAGGGGCTGGAGGGGTTCCCCAGGCTGGTGGAACAGCAGGAGCAGAGGTGCCCTGTGGGTAGGCAGCGGGTCTGGCACTTTTGAGCCACGTGCACCGCCTCCTGCATCCCACCCATGGGCACCCTTGTGCGGTCTCTTTGTGCATCAGTTGCTTTGAACCACACGTCCTCTGTGTCAGCTACGGACGGGCTTCCGAACACCGGGCTCGTGGTGACCTCTGGGGGCCCGGAAAGGGTGATGAACATTCCTGACCAGTTCCCACTTGTCTGAACTGTGCCTCCCTCCGCAGCCCCAGGGTGGCCACCTCCCGGCCGTGTGGCCTGGGGCCAGCCACGTGTGGGAGGCAGAAGAGTAGCCCCAAAGATATCCACGTCCTAACCCCCAAGCCTGTGATTATGTTACTTTTTGTGATAAAACCAGTTTGCAGATGTCATTAAATAAAGATGCTGAGATGGGAGATTATTTTGGGTTATCCTGATAGGCACAACCTAATCACAGGGTCCTTATGAGCAGGAGGCAGGAGTGTCAGAGGGAAAAGATGTGACGAAGGAAGCGAGGGGTGGGAGTGACGAGAGGAAGCGGCCCCCGGCCAGGAAGGCAGGCGGCCTCCAGAAGCTGGAAGAGACAAGGAACAGGATCTCCCCCGGAGCCTCCGGGGGGACCTGGCCCTGCCAACACCGAGGCTTTGGCCCAGCGAGCCTTATCTTGGACTTCTGACTTCCAGAACTGTAAGATAATAAATATTTGTCATTTCACATCGCTAAGTTGGAGGCATTTGGTTACAGCAGCAACAGCTGTGGCTGGCACCATGCGCCACCAGAAAGCGGGTTTCTGCCCGTGAACAGGTGATTAGATAAAACATGGTGGTTAGAGGCAAGGAATATCATTCAGTCTTTAAAAAGAAGGAAATCCTGTCACTTGTGACAACGTGGATGAACCCAGAGGAGAGTATGCTAGGTAAAATTAGCCGGACACGGAAGGACAAACACTCTATGACTCCAGTTGCCTGAGGGATGTAAACCTGCCAAACCCATAGAAGCGGAGAGCGGGATGGTGGTTGCCAGGGGCTGAGGTGGGGGTGGGGGGGTGGGAGCGGGAGGCACTAGTCAAAAGGATGCAGAGTTTCGGATAGTGAAGACCAGTATGTCCTAGAGAGCTACTGTGCATCTGCAGCCTGTGGTTAATACTGTATTGGATGCTTAAACATTTGCTAAAAGGGGGATCTTATGTTAAGTGTTCTTATCACAGAAATTATTGACAACACGTCAGAGGGCAGGAGGAGACTTTTGGGAGTGGTGTATATATTTATGGCATGCATCGTGGTGATGGTTTCACAAGTGTGCACGTACCTCCAAACTCATCAGGTTGTGTCCATTAAATATGGGCAACTTTTTGTGGGCTGGGCATCCCTCAGGAAAGTGGCTCAGGAAGAAAAAAGCAGGTTTCCAGGCCTCATTGCCACAGGGTTCCAAATGTCCTGTTGTGAGGTCTCCTCTGGAGGGGAGCAAAGCTTACCCGGAGGAACCCTAACCACAGGCTCAGCCACCCCACCGCAGGGCTGATGAAAAGAAACCTTCCTGGTAGGGAAACTGCAAGTCATTAGTCCTCGGCCTTTTCATGTGTGACCATCGGCATGGCCGGGTTCCGAGCATTCTGCAGCTTGCAATGGATTTCGTTTTTCTGTTTTGATCCCATGGCGAAACCGTAAACAAGTAGAAGCGGGTTGGCTGGGCCCCCTCCTCCCAGCAGTGCTCCTGGGACTCTTGAAGGTTCAGGAAGCCCACCCTCCCGGCGGCCCTGGGAGCTGCCTGTCTGCAGGGGTCCCGGGGAGGAAGGCTCCTCAGTCAGCGAGGCTGGAGGGAAGTGGCTCTGCAGAAACAAACCAAGAACTTGAAATGGGTCTCTCCCCTGGGTGCCAGGGAAGAGCTGTGATTCCTCTCCTGTGCTTTGGTGCCTTCCTTGTGGCCAGATAAGAGGGGTAAGAAAGGTGAGGGGTAGGTGGGCTGCCCGGCCAGAGAGACATCCGCCTTCAGTCACAGCAGAGAATGAAGCGGGGTGAGGAACTGCATTCCATCAGGGCAGCTGGGGTTCTCTGGGGGCTGCAGCCTTCTGGGGGGGGTGTCTCAGCCCCGAGGTTGTGCAGGAAGGGGCTGCCGGAGAAAACCTTCTGGAACTTAGCTCTGTGTATATCCTGCCCTTGCTTAAAAACCGCTCTGATGGCTCCCCAGGTTTCAGGCCGAGGCTAGAACCCCCGGGCGTATCGTTCAAGGTTGCCTATGGCCTGGCTCTTCCCAGCCTGCTTTCTGTCCCCAGTCTCCCTTCATTTGGCCCCATGGAGCTGCTCCTCTGGCAACTCCAGAGCTTTTAGGCCTCTGCGAATGCCCGTCCTCCTTAGGAACTGCCTCCGCCCCGACTTGGAGTTGGGCTGATGCCAGATGCTGGGAGCACCCGGAGCTGAGCAGGACCTGGCTGGTCCTTTCCATCCCTGCCCTCGGCCAGCGTCAGGGCTGGAGGAAGCAGTTTCAGTGTCCTGGGAGGGCGCTGTGAGCCCAGACCACCGTGGCAGGAGTGAGAGGGGTGGGCAGTGGCCGAGGGTGTGCTAAGGAGGTGGCTGAAGCTGTGACCTGGGTGACGGGTCTGAGAGGAGCTACCCGGGGAATGTGCTGTTTGCGGAGAGAAGGGCTATGGGAAAGGAAACCAGTTTTGTATGTGGGATGCTGAGTTTTTGTTTGAAGCTGAGGATGGTGCAGTGCCAGGGTGTCCTGGTGAAGATGTCTGGGGGCCTTCCCCGCAGAGGTCTGGAGTGGACATGTTCCCCCAAGGCAGGCACAGAGGGGAAGGGGAAGGCCTCAGGGGACCAGGGGAGGCATCCAGGTGAGGCTCGGGGAGGGAGGAGGAAAGGCAGGTGCAGCTGGAGCTCAGAGAATCACGAGGGGAGACTCAGGAGGCTGGGGTTGAGAAGTGTATGTCACCAGGAGGCCCCGGCTGGACAACGCAGGTGTAGTTGGTGGAGGGGAAGGGACAGGAGGCCAGCAGGTCGAGGGGTGAGTCCAGGCAGGAAGCTGAACCTGGAAGTGTGGATTCCTCTTTTGAGAACCGTGGCCCCCACAAAGAGCAGGGGAGAGAAGCTCCGGAACCAGGCTTTGATGTGAGAGCCTGGAGCATCCTGATCGCTGGAGCAAGGGCCAGTGGAGCATGTGGGGGCTGGGAGGCAGGTCACAGGGGAACGGGGAGTGCTCCCCGCGGGCTCAGTGTCCCCGGTGGTTTGGGAGGCAGGGAGGAGCAAAGGAGGGGAGGGGTGCAGGGAAGGCCCAACGGCCACCAGCATGGAGGGTCCTGCCCAGACAGGGCTGTGGCTCCCACGGGGCTCCGCACTGTGTGGCTGGGGTTGTTCCTTCTGCAGCCCAGGCCTGGGGAGTTGCTGGGTGGCTGGGGCTGCAAGACCAAGAGGCAGAGGAGCAAGGAGTGAAGACGGTCGGGAGCCCATGGATGCCCGGGTGAGGCTCTGGGGTCAGAGTTCCTCCCTGGTGGAGCCAGGTACCGCCCCCTCAGGGCTGCCCCAGCTGCCCAGATGCTCGCCCGTGCTGGTCACCCGCCTCCTGATTCGGTGGTGTTTTGTGTCGTCTGCTCTCCCCAGACTGCAGGTCTCCTTTCCAGCGCGGTCAGCCCGTGGCCCTGTCGGTCTGGTGTCTATAGGGGCTCAATGTTAACTGACCAAATGGCTTAGAATGGCCCCGTCCTATGTTTTTTTAAACCTTTTCCCCAAAGCATCAATGAAATACAATAGAGGGCACAAACTTAACCAGACAGCTGATGAGTTTCTCTGTGTGTGCACTCTCGCGTAGCAACCACCCAGATCTGGAGAGGGCTCCTCGTGCCGGGCCAGGCAGTGCACCCACCGGTGACCGCTACTCTGACTTTTCCTCCATAGAACAGCTCTGCCTGTTCTTGTTCTTCTTTTCAAAAAATTCATTGATGAGCCCTGGCTGGTGTGGCTCAGTGGATTGAGCGCTGGCCTGCAAACCATTCCTTGGTTGATTCTTGTCTGTGCCCCGACCGGAGATCGAACCTGCAGCTTTGGTGTATCAGGACGGCGCTCTAACCACTGAGCTGCGCGGCCAGGGTGCTCTGTCTGTCCGTGTAAACAGAGTCACACAGTGTGAGCTGTTTTGTCTCCTTTCATCAGCATTATGTCTCTGAGACTCACTTACGTTGCTGGGTCAGGTTTGCTCGTCTGCTGTGTAGCGTTCTATTGTGTGAGTTCCATGCCTATTCATTCTCCTCCTTCTTGCTGGACGTCTGCGTGGTTTCCTGACATCCGTTTCACAGTCTCTTGGTGAATAAGAGCTGGAGAGTCTCAGTTCAAACCTGCCATTTTCAAATGAGACTGAGGCTTGGAGATTAAGAGTCACCCCAAGATACCTACAAAGTTCCGGGTCAAACCAGTGTGAATCCCCCATTTCCTGACTCACACAGGCCAGCGCTTTTGCCCCAAAAGGGCAGAAATACAGACCCCAGAGCTTCCTCAGCAACCAAATCCAGTTGGCGCCTCTTACTGGGTTTGGGGCGCCTGACCATTTCGTGCCCTGTGAGAGTCGGCAGGTCACAGAGGCCTGGGCAGCCCCCAGCGCTCGAGTCTCACGGCCTGACCAGCAGTAACGGCGACAGTCGCCCCTCGTAGCTGCCTTTCTGCCGCACTACCTGTGGGCATTTCCTGTGGGCTGGGCCCAGCGCAAGGCCCCCCACAGTGTCTATTCTGTCGTTCCTGCTTCCTCGTCCTCGGTGCTGGGGAGCTGGGTCTTCCGTTTCCTCCGTAATCGTCCTCGCTCCCCAAAGCCGGGAGAGGGGAGAGAGCCCTCAGAGGGTCCCTGCAGGGGAGGGGCGTGGGCTGTTCTGAAGGAGGTCTTTCATCGTTAGATCCTAACGGGGTGTCCGTCCGTCCGTCCGATCAGATCGATTGCCCGGCGGGCAGATGTGGGAGGAGGGGCAGCTGTCCTGGGGCAGGCAGGCGTGTGCTCCCCTGGGTGTGGGCAGCGCCCTAACACACTCAGTGTGGGTCGGAATCTTCTAGATCAGAGATGACGATGTGCATGGGGGGCTAACAGAACACAGTGGACATTTGGATGCGTCACCCACCCACTGCATAGTCACAGCCCTGGGAGGGGTGAATAGGTGTGAACAAAACTGGCCGCCACCGCCCGCTGTTCGGGCTCCACAGGGCTGATCGTTCCGTTTCACAGCAGCCCTGTGGCATCGCCATCCTAGTTTTGAACGAGGGGGATGAGGCACGGAGAGGGGGAATCAGCTGTCTAAGGTGCCCCGGGTTGTACCTGCGTTACCAGTGAGGAGAGCACAGGGAGGAGGGAGAGGGAGGGGCCCGTGGTCCTCGTCCTGTTTCTGTTTGCGGCGACCTGACTGCTGCGGGTGCCCTCAGGACGGGCCCGGGGGCCTCCCTGTGCCCCAGCCACGGCCACACTTCTTCCTCAGACACACCCGGGTACTGCAGGGCGCGGCCTTTCTTCTCTCATCTTGTATACCGTCTCTAAACGTGGGCGCATATTTGTATGAAGATGCTTTCCTATGGGAAATAACCTGGTGGCTAAATATGTCAGCATTGGAATGTAAAACCCTAAAGCTGCTTTTTCCAGGACACGCTGTGCGTGCATTCAGTTCTGCCACTGAACTCACTCATTTGAAGACGTTTCACCTGTCACTCCCTGATCCCAGATGCTGCTGTGGAGATGCAAGCCAAGTGGGTTTCTGCTCTCAGAGACCAGAGAGAGAGAGACGGCAGTATGAGCCACTAAGTGCCCTGGGAGGGGGTATTCGTGGCTATAATTGGGTGGACGGAGTTGTGGGGACCAAAAGGAGAGAGTCAGGCTTGTCCACAGGGACAGCAAACGTCTGAGACAGGAGGGGCTGAGGGGGGAGGGCGGGAAGGAGCACTCCTGGAAGAGACTGACCACTGGGGGCTAGAC